>JAXGGA010002027.1:0-133284 GCA_038373865.1 Uloborus plumipes | reverse complement strand
GATAAGAAGGTAACTTGGAACCTGTGATTTGATGCGGCTATTAAAAATTGTCGTTCTGTCATAAATTCATGCTTTTGATCTCTGGAAACCGAAGGTAGAGCCATTCTTCATTAAATCTCGAGGATTGTGTCCCAAAAGTATTGCTTGAAGACTTGCAAAGCGAACAACTATGAGTACCTTATTTACAAAGTGTTGTAGGGTGTCTTCATGATTTCTCGGCCCTCCCACAATAGACATGGCGATTACACCAATCGATAATGGGGAATCATAGTTTTCTCGCTTCCCCAGGGGTCGAAAGTCCTAACAAGGCAGAGATTTTTAAGCTAATATTCAGCTCTGACCGCTAAGGAGGAAAGCAGCGTTTCGTATTTGAAGACGTTGGAGATGAAAGGGTTAGGTGACAAAACATAAATTGCGAGTAATTGAAGTTTAAAGTTTTATTGTTGTAGTTGTTGCAGCTTTTTTGTTTTCTGGTTTTGTCATTAGTGTGCGTATGAAATTGGTCTATTGACATCTAACTGTTTGATGTACCAAGTTTTATTTGCTCACCCGTATCCATTACTTACCATTGTAGAGAGTGCTCATTTTTTTAAATGTAATTTAGCCCCTTCATCCTCCAAGCCCTTCCTGTATCGCTTGCACTGCTCTTTTCATAAGCTTCACTCGCAGTTATTTATTTTATCTATGAGTTTCAAAGACATGAATTTATTATATATTCGTGATAATATTGCTGTTTTTTCTCTGAAAAGTCAACGTTATAAGTAGATTTCGTCAAATTCACTAAAAGAACTTGTTTTTTACATTTTAATTATCTATTTTTTCTAAGCAATTTCGAGGATTTACGCTGCAGCCTAACTTAAAAAATTCTGAAAAATATTCAAACATTTTTTTCGAAACTTTAAATGAGATTAGACTTAAAGAAAATGAAATTTCCTATAAAATGAAATCAAAATAAAGCTTCTAAGACGAATATTTTTGGTTTTACAGAGGAAAAACTACAATTTTTGGCTAGAAACCGCTGTTTTTCTTAACTTTACCCTCTTTGAGGCACGTGTTAATAAAGTCCGATTAAGCAAAAACTTTGCAAATCCCATTTTCTAATCTATTGGAACATTTTAGAGGGGTGCCTCAAAAAATTAGTGGAAAAAAAAATTCCGCATGTTACTTGCAATTTCGAGGATTTACGTTGCAACCTGACTTGTGAAAATTCTGAAAAATATTCAATCATTTTTTTTCGAAACTTTGAATAAGATTAGACTTAAAGAAAATAAATTTTCCTACAAAATGAGACAAAAATAAAGCTTCTAGGATCAGTAGTTTTGGTTTTACAGAGTAAAAACTACGATTTTTGGCTAAAAATCGCTGTTTTTCTTAACTTTACCCTCTTTGCGGCACGTGTTAATACTATCCGATTAAGCTAAAACTTTGCAAATCTCATTTTCTAGTCTATTGGCACATTTTAGAGGGGTGCCGCAAAAGATCAGTTGAATTTTTTTCCCCATGTTACTTGTGACCATTCTACTAATTAGACCATTATAACTAAAATTGAGTATTCTTTGTGCGATATCAATTTATTACCAAATGATATTTTAATTTTTTCCACGGGCAAAGCCGTGCGTAAACCGCTAGTCTCTGCTAATAAAACTGAAGGAGGGTCTGTGTCTTTCTTTCATTTTTTCTTTCTGTCTCTATCACGCGTAGGGCCAAAACCGTTCGCTCGATTTCCATTAAATTTGGCAGAAAATTAGTTTGTATCATGAGGGTGTGCACTTCGAAGCTTTTTTTCGAAAATTCTATTTCGTTCTTTTTCTATTCTAGTTCTTAGCTCATTTTTCATACAAATTTGATAAAATTGGGGAGAAACATTTCATACACATTTTTTATATTTATGTCATTCGAAAGCTTAGAATTTTCTGTTAAAAATGATAACATTTCGAAGGTCCTACGAGCAAGAGAAGAGCTAAATTAATGGTTTGTAGAATTCCGGAATTGAAGGCTTACCTCGAGCAAGCCAAACGATTCCAAATGGCTTAGCTTGAGAATAAAGTCAATAATTATGGCGGAATTGAATTTATTTTCTAAACGTAGATTCAGTTTTCATGTTGTTACCATGGTTACGTTTTTATATCTTTTGTTTGTTTCGTTCGTTTTTCTTCAATAATTTTTTTTATGTATTGGTTTTTGTAGCAATCTAAACTCCAAGACTTATTAAAATGAGTCAAATAAAATGTTTTAACTATTGAAAAATCGTTCGCTTTTATTTTCTCAGTTTTTAAGGAATTAAAACTCGGTAAATTATAAAAATATAGTATAAATAGCAGTACTGTAACGTTCTTTCTAAAATGTTTTATTTCGGAAAATGTATTATTTTGTTTTCAAAGCAAGGAAAGAAAACTTCCTTCTTCTTTTAAACTTTGGTAAGACTTCTGTTGGTTTCTGTAAGCAACAAATTGTTCTCATTTTATCTTTTGTCTTATTTTTATATCATACTTTTAAGGAATTATAGTTGATTTATAACTAAAATTGAGTATTCTTTCTGTGATACCAATTTATTACTCCTGATTTACTGATTGTAATTTCCGATGCTAGCGTTTCCTTTTAAGTATTGAAAATAGTTAAATTTATGCTAATTTCAGAAAGAAATGTTCTTTTTGCCTTTCGTTTAGAAATTTTACGAGTTCCAGTTTGTTGTTAGATTCATTATTAATTGAATGCATTTACATGAAATACTGCATTTTCTTATTACGAAATAATTAAAACGAATTTAACCCAATAAAACAAGAGTTTTTGAAATTCCCAACCTTAAAGTCAACGAAACTTACAGCGGTAGTAAAATCACGACAGTAATGACTGAATTCCGACTGTAACTGGAGAAGTAACTGAATTCCGGCGAGCGCCATCAATATTGAGCACTTTTCACATGCAACCATGTTTGTTTTTTTCTTTGCATTTCTCTCGCAAAAAATACCGCTGATTACGTAAAAGAACGTAATCAACTGAGAGTGAAAAGTGGGCCGTTATAGAGTCCAAGCTTCTATATAGGGACTCTAGGCCGTTATAGCCCGATCGGTAAGGCGTCGGACTCGAAACCGGAGGGTCCCGGTTTCGATCCCAGCCTATCAAAGATCCACCGTCTTCATTCATGGTAGTTGGGGGACGTTAAAAATGTTCTTGGTTCACAAAGTCCTCCAAGTGAAATGATACCTCTGGGGGTACTGGACCAGGGGTTGCTCGGCCCTTGGTCTGGATCAAAAAGAACAGAACACTCTTTAGGACCCTATCTCGGTTAAACCACGGGTTGTGGTCGGTACGGGGACCCTGGAGCGTGAAATGAAATGATAGTCACAGGTGTGCAAATTTTCAAATGTACCGAAAATATACAGAGATCTCGAAAAACAAAATAACTGTAGGAATAACCCAAGTTAACTGTAAATATACAGACGAACAAAATAACCCTTTAATTTTATAAAACGTGCAAAGCCGTGCGAGTACCGCTAGTAATTAATTAAAGCTATAGTCTGCTAATGATGTTGGCTTTAACTAACTGCTCGGATGCAATGTGATAGAATTTTTTGAATGAGCTCAAACGGTTGAGGGCAAGTCTTCTACAGAAAAAGTTCCGAAACGATAGAATGCAGTTGTCTACTCTAAGCTTTTATATGTAAGCTGTAGAATAGCATTGTGCATATGAGTGCTACAGAAGCGGATGCAACCAGATCCCAAAATACAATTAAAACGAAATATCACCCCCCCCCCCCCACGCACAAGAAAAAGTAGAATACGCATTTACGATTAAAACGGAACTAAAATACCGCTCGCCCTTATAAAAAATAATTTCATTTCGAAACATAAAACTGTCCAGAAAAACTTATTGGTAACGCTCAAACACAAGCCCGTTATTCAGAGGGGTTAATTGCCCCCCTCCCCCTCCTTCTAACCAGACTTTGGAAAATCAAAATATTTATATTTAAGGGGACCAAGACGTTCTCGACTCAATAAATCCAGGAAAATTGATTACTTTTCAAACCTGTATAAATTTTCACAAAATAATTATTTTGAAGTGAATTTTTTTTCTATTCCTTTTAACTACTATAGTGAGCATCATAGTGTTGTTCAAAACTTTCATTTATTAAAAAATATTTTTAAACATTGCCTGAATTAAGATGTAGTTTCATTGAGGACAATTATTATCGATAGACAGTTAGGTACACTTTTTTCAAAAACGGTACAAAATTTTAACTTGAAATTTTCTCTGTACTTCTAAGGGCCGAATTCAAGTGAAACACCATTGCAATCGCTTCGCGGCGATCGCAATTGCAATCGCTACTGGAAGTTGAATTACGAGAGAATAGCTTCTCGTAGCGATTGTAACGTTTTCACTTGAATCCAATTTCGGAATTTGCGATTGCATTGGTGAGTTGCGATCGTCCGTGTTTCACTTGAATTCCGGCCTAAAACAGTTCAACTAATATCAAAAACCTCATTTAAGTTGTGTTTTATAAATTGAAAATTTTTAACAAAATTTAGAGTTGAACATTCCAAAATTTTCGAAATTTTCATCACCAAAATCAGCTTTTACACAAAATATTCAACAGGATTTCTAAAAATTTTAGGTTCACTAGAAGCATGTGCAGATAATAAATAATTGTGCCAAGTTTCAAACATATACTAATAATAGAACTTCTTTAAAGTGTACCTAAACGTCGAAAAAGTACATTTCGAGAAAACCGGCGAAAACTATTTCCCCCCTAGCATATTTCCTTACTGTTTACGTTGTAATCCTTCTATTTTACGGATTTCTGTTAACCGGAATTCTCATAAGTTATATATTTTCGGAAAGGAGAACATCTCTTCTATTTTTTAAAATAAAAAACAAAAATTCGATTTTTTAAAAGTTATTTTCGTCTTGGTCCCCTTAATTGCACGTGGTTTTTTGGTACAATTTTCATGGAGCACATACCCTTTGCCCCCCACCTTACCCGATAGGAAAAAGTGAAATGTTCGCTCTGCCCAAAAGTCACCCGCGCCGAAAGATTTGGGCGTTCTTACTTCTAGAGTGCCCAAAAAGTCGGAAACCCGAGAAGTCACCTACGCTCAAAAGCCTTAGCGCCCAACAATCCGTGACCCAAAAAGACATAGTGCCCGAAAAGTCTCTTACGGTCAAAAGTCCCCCGCTCCTATTAATCTGGGTGCCCATATAGGTCTGCAGGCTTACACGCCCAAAAGCAGTTGCGTCCAAAAAGCCCTGCGCCCAAAAAGTCTCGCGCCCAAAAGCCCCAGCACCCAAAAAGACCTCGCGCCCAAAAGAACTAGCGCCCAAAAGCCCTTGCACCCAAAAATCCCGTCGCCCAAAAGGCCTCTCGCCCAGAAGTCCCGTCGCCCAAAAGGCCTCGCCCCCAATGTTCCCGGCGCCCAATGCTCTTGCGCCCAAAAAACCTAGCGTCCAATCGTCCGCGCCAAAAAGCCTGCGTCCAATCTGCCGCCCAAAACTTCCAAGACCGAGTGTGGTCTCGGGTTCGAATCCCGACTGAGCCATGGATGTACTTTCTCTCTCCTGTCCTTGTCCTTTTTTGTGTGAATGAGTTGTTGTGCTGTGAATGATGAATGTCCACCCTAATGGGTCCCTGTGGTGCATGTGTGTACCTGTAGAAGTTAGACTTCGCATCAAATGACGGTACAGTTGGAAAAGTGAAGCAGCGCACCCCAAATCGCCAGCTTAGCTGGCACAATACAACAACAATAACCATTTCATCACTGAAAATAAGAGCGGAGTGAAAGCCATTTATTTCAAAAAGAAAGAAAGAAAGAAAACGCACACACACACACACACACGTAACATTTTAACGAAAAACTTACCTAACCTTTGGAGTTGTTTTCACTTCCAAGTTACTGTTGTTGTCCTTCTTCTTTCACTGAAAGTGTCTTCTTAAGCATGGAGGTCGTCGCATTACTTAAAATGAGTTGCACTTCCTGTTTCCGTTTTTGTCATGTTTAGCATTTTTGTGGCAACAAGACATCAAACTTCTGCGATGCTTGCCACGTAATATTTATGTATTGTTTTTTGCATTAAAAACACATAAAAATTGGAAATTAGTTCTATTATCGGTGTTTAAAAGTGCTCTATTTAGCCCACAATGGGCAGCAGTGAAAGTACGTTAGTCCCGGGAGGTGGAACAGAGGGTTATCATGTATTACGTGTGAGTATCTGACACCCGTATAATGTCAAAGTAAACATTTCGATAATATGTGTCAATATTTGCATATGTTTCAAACTAAACACATAGTTTTCCACGATTAATCATTAGACCAACTGCTTCTTATTGTGTCAGCTGAGGGAAGCGCATTTCGTATAAAAATTTTCAACTCAAAATTTAGAACCTTGCATCTTAGTACCGGTATAACCTCAAAAATGCCGAGCCTGATGATTTAAAGCATGTGTTATCTGTCGTAGTCTGAAATTTATCAGTTATATATTTGACATTAATGTATTGATCCCCGAGAGGGGTATGACAACTGCCTTTTGGTATGCATTCATACTAATGTTTACAATTTTCAATCGAATGTCTTACACATTTTGCATTCAGTAGTCCGCATTGAAATGTATAATTTTTTACTTTTTTTACAGTTTGCTTCGTTTTCAGTTACGTCAATCTTAATCAGCATTTTGTGTTCGAAAAGGCTCGTCATCAAAGGTCAAGGCATAATCTTGATCCTTTTCCATTGCCTGTAGGCTTTTTATGAAGAGAAGGGGGGGGGGGTGCAATATAGCAATCTCGCCCAAAATAATTGCAGATAAATTACCAAGTGGCTTAAACTGTATCAAGAACACCCAATATATTTCAAGAAAAATATTACTTTTTAAATCTAATGCTGTGACGGAGAAGTATGCTTCTGATTGGATGTTTTTATCTTAAATAACTTTCCATTCATTCTATATTTGTCACTAACTCTTATTCTGATCAATCATCCTTCAGAAATTTCTAAAGGATGATTGATTCAAGCTGAAGACCTGTCACAGAACATTGCAAATAATTCTACTGCACAATGTTCAGTTCTATGAGCTATATTTTTTTCTAAATACACCATCCCTTTGTACATGTTCAACAATGTTAAATTTAACAAATTACGGGATGACGTACGTAAAAATGTTCGTATGTTCTATGTGCTATACCTTTTAAATCATACAACAAGCATATTATTTAGGGAACATTTTTATTGCTGTATATTGGGTTATTCTGCTCAACAAATATTAGCCTCCCCTCCCCATCTTCTAAAAAAAATAAAGAAAACATACTGTATCTAAGAGTCAATCCTTGTTAAAATCAACTCCAAGGGAACTTTAAACTATTCTTTTTTGCTGTAGCTTGTTGCTGCTGAAGAGCAGTACACCACAAACCATCACAAATGTAGTGGCTTCTTAGCAATAAGTCGTTTAAAGCTTGTTCAAAGCGATGATTTTAAGCTCTATATTGTTATTTAAATTTTTTGCAAAAAGTTTAGTTTTTTCAACAAAAATGTGCATAGTATTTGGGAAATTGCACATATAATCTCGAAGGTAGAGATACTTAAATTCTTTCCTATATAACTTATTGAATAAATTCAATGTAGGTACCTCCTCGGTTTAAAAGTTTTCTAGAGGGGGGGGGGGGTAGATGTATTTCATATAAAAAAACAACAAAATAAATACTCTTCTGGACAAACGAAAATGTATAACAGCATCAAGTTTCTAAAATCTAGGGGCTTTTACGTGATTGTTAGTTATTTGTATCCAAATTTATGCTGTTAGAATTTACATATTCTCATAATTGTTTTTTTCCCTGACAAATCTGTTTGTTCTATAATATATGTTGTACTTTTCATCGGTCTTGCTTTTGAGATTGTGAGTGAATTGCATTTATTTTTGGCCTGCCTTTGTAACACAGTAGTTTATAGAAAAACTGATGCTATGAATATATTGTTATAACGTAACAGCTTCAATACAATCTTCATGCTCTTCTGTCTAAGACACTTTTTATGTAAAAAAAAAAAAAAAATTCTTTCAACGGGACTATAAACTGGCCTGATTGTATAGCTTTTTAAATGTGTAAAATGTATAAACATCTAGATTTCTAATCTAAAGGCACAAATTTACAAAAAAAAAAAGTTCGCATAATGTCTGAAGAGAAAATTTATTGTCCCTACTGCAAATTAATGACGCTGGAATAATATTTAGCTTTTTCTCGCGGTGTGTGTTATTTTCGTTAATTTTGATAAATTGACTATTGTTGAATTAATTGTTCAATTCACGTTTTATCAGGTTCAAGATAACTCTCCTGGATCTAAAGCTGGATTGGAAGCATTTTTTGATTTCATCGTTGCAGTTGGGAATACACGTCTAGTAAGTACATTTTCTGATTACTTATCTTCTCCTGAAGAGTGGTTGCAGATGTGACATTTGAAAACTGATTAACTCAATAAAAATTGGATTATGAGATTCTTTGATGCTAGATTAAGATTTATTCTTTGATGCTGAACACATTTAAGTGATGACATTTTAAAACTCGACTTATCCATGTTTTACTAGATTTAAATTAAGAATGCTCTTGAAATTTTATATAATGAATTATAAGTACTAGAAAATATTTATTGAAAACGTAAAACTGGTACAAAACTATCTATATATAATATATGCAAAAACAAAAATCATCTTATCCGAAATTGTTGAAATGGATAAGACGAGTTTTGGAACTTCACTACTCTCGCTACTTGTTTTAGCATAAAAATAGTTTTCAACTCATTTTTTGAATGAATTTGCAATGTTGCATACATGATGTGGAAGACCTTCTTTTTGAATAATTTTTCAGTTGCACACTAGATTCTTTATTTTATAAGAAAATTAAAAATTACTTTATTGTTATTCCTTCAAAGGAACCACCACTTGCCATGTGGCAACTATTAATGTAAAGAGCTAGCCAACTTTTTAGTGTATTAGCATCAGTTGTCACCTGATTGACACATTTTGCAAGCTCACCCATGCTATCAACTAACATTAGTGCCTTGGGTTCATTATAGTAATCTTATTTTTCAAACTGATAATTTTTATGTTTTAGTTATTTTTTAATTTGTTGTATTTGTTGTATAATTGATGATAAAAAAGTGGCCCCTAGAAACAAAGAGTAGCAATTAATAAAATTGCTTCTACTCGCTACAGACAACTAGAAAAACTTCCCAAATTTGATCTTTGAGAAGAGCCCAGTTAAAAAATCAGTGCATTGCAAACATGATGTTGCAGACATGACGAAAAGTTTATATACCTTTTGGCAAAAATTAGAAAATAAAGCAGGACCTCAAACCCGAAATTTCTGAATGGACAAAAAGGCCAAAACTTAAGACACTTTAATAGCTTTACTACTTTTCCATATTCCTAAAAATCTATGATCCTCTTCATACATAAAGAGGGAACAATTGTTTCCTTTCCTTTTATACTTTTAGGTTTTACAAACATGTGATTTTTCAGTATTTTTACTGAATTCAGTAATTCTTAAGAAGAAAAATACTGTATGCAGAAATAAAAGAGGTATTGCAGACTAATTCAACACCTACTCGTTAATCCTCAGCACCCGATTAAAATTGTCCTTTATATTTAGACAAAATCCTGCAAGTGAACTTTCAGGTGTAGTACAATCTAGTACAATATTATACATAAAGTAGGAAGAATTGTTTCCTTTCCTTTTATACTTTTAAGTTTTACAAACATGTGAATTTTCAGTATTTTTACTGAATTCAGTAATTTTTAAGAGTAAAAATACTGTATGCAGAAATAAAAGAGGTATTGCAGGCTAATTCAACACCTACTCGTTAATTCTCATCACCCGATTAAAATTGTCCTTTATATTTAGACAAAATACTGCAAATGAACTTTCAGGTGTAGTACAATCTATTAACATCGATGTATTTGCTTTGCACAACCATGAGATTTCAGTATTTTTCATCTGATTTGGGTGTCATGTCTAGTTTTATCTTTTAAGTAATTATTTTTGCATAATAGTGAACCATTAAACTCATTCATGTAACTTTTTGTTCCAGAATCAAGATAATGATACTTTGAAAGAGATCTTAAAGGCAAATATTGAGAGACCACTGCGTATGACGGTGTACAGCACGAAAAGCCAAACAGTGAGAGAAGTTGAAATTACTCCATCCAACACATGGGGTGGTCAAGGCTTACTTGGTGTCAGTATTAGGTTTTGCTCGTTTGAAGGTGTCAATGAAAATGTTTGGCATGTTTTGGTAAGTTACTCTGTATTTGAAGCTCAAGATGTTAAAATTGCAGTAATCTATCTATTCTAAAAATAGAAGTTTATTTTTTTTTCACCCAACTGCTTTCATCTTCAATTATTTCAGGTTATTACTAAATAAATATATTGCAGGATAAAGTATCATTTGTTATGGGATTTATTTGAATTCATGTCAGTAAGAATTCTTGATAGAGACAACAAGTTCAAAATTAGAGTTACACCATAGACATTACAATTGGTTTGCTACACTCTGCTAACTAAAAGGAACATTTTAAACAATAAATGCAATTTGAGTAATGAGTGTATAAACTGATTTTTCTTGGTATTCCTTAAAAAATAAATAATGCAAAAAAAATTGCTTGAAAATTGGATTTAAAAAGAAATCTGTTTCTTTTTTCATTAAAAAAATAAATAAACGCATAGACTAAACGAAAAACTACTAAAAAGCTTCCCTTAAAACTTCAATGGTGTGACAAAGGCAAGCTATCATATATTTTAACTAAGGTTTACATCCAAATTTCATAAAGAAAATTAGCAAAATAAAAATGAAATATCATGTTTTTTGCTAACAATCAGAAATGTTCCACATATTAGATAGGTATTCCGTGTACTCTCTATTCGGCAGATAAACCGAATAATCGGTTTGGCCGAATTTATTTGGTAACCAAATAGTAAACAAATGGAAATATTCTATCATTGGTAAACCAATCTCTATTATCTTAATAAAATGAATGAAAATTGTAGTATAGTACCATAACACAACTAATATTATTATCACTCCAAGTGTTATCAAGTTATTTTAATATAAGAGATAAAGTCAGATGTTAAATTTAGATTTAGTTGCTATTCAATTTATAAAATAAATGATTGACACATTAAGTTATCTTTGCTGTTAAACTCATTTAAATATGAAACAGGAACCAGAAGGTAAAATTTATTCCGTTAAATGTTTATAACACTGATTTTTAAAAATGATAGAGCCAAAAAACAAAAATCACTCCACAAATTGTTTAAAAGGTGATAACAAGGCATAAAGAAAACACTTGGATGTTAAATTTTGCAGTATTTTAATTTTTGAAGTTTGACACTGTGTAAAATTAAATATTGTTTTCATATGATCTAGTTAAACTAATCATTGTAATCAGAGCATAATTCTGTAAATTATGCTACAAGAACATTTGGTAGTCTTCAAGATTATTTATAACATAAAAAGTTATCATTATTACTAGTTGTCAAATAATGTATCTGTATCGGAACTAAAGATAAGTTCATGCAGGGTTTCAGCTAAATTTCAACCAAATTAGTCATTTACTATATTAATTTGCTTTTGGAATAATTTATTTTATTTTTTATTTATTTTAAATTACTAATTATATTTTTAATGTTGGTACATTTAAAATTGTTTGCATTTTACAAAAGGCACAAAAAGATGAAACATTTTCTATTTGAAATTTGCATAAAATAAGATACAAATGCTACAGTTTAAATATTTTCATAAAATATTCAGAATTCAGTATAGTATGGTGTTCAATGCATCTCTGCATCAATCTAAAAATAAATTTTGAGTTTTATTTACAAAGTTAACATCCTAAAATTTTGATTTTTTAAGAAAATTATATTGCACAAGTGTCTTTTTACTCAACAGTTGAAGATATTTCTCTTGATAGGGTATTTTTATTAACTCTCAAATATTTTCTATGGTCTGAGAAAAATATGACACTATTTGGAAAGCGTCAAAAAATTATCATGTATAGTCTTAAGTCTAAAATAAGTTTTTCAATTTGTAATTGAAGTACATTTCAAGCCTAAAGTATTTTTTTTCTCTGTTATCTTGTAGGAAAAATATAGGGTTTAGACAAAGTTATTAGTCTTATAAAATTTTTGTGAAGATGAAGTTAAAAATAAAATTTTTGTCTTAATTTAAAACTCATTTCTAATGATTTGAAGTTTCCAAAGAAATGTTCCTTGGTGGAGTGAAAAATATCGTATTTCCTGTTGATTTTTCGAATTAAGAGCATATTATTTCCTAATTTATTGATCTCAGAACTATCATTCTCCTTTAGTTAACATTAATTGTATGTCAGATATTTCATTCTTTTAAAATTTCTTGCAGGAAATTCAGCCACATTCCCCAGCAGATCTTGCAGGCTTTTATCCATTTGATGATTACATAATAGGTGCTGATTCTGTTCTTCATGAAGTAAGATTCTTTTTTCTTTACTTTTTTTTTTGCTGTGTGTGTGGGGGAGGGGGGGGGTAATGTCTTCATAAAAGGAGTCAAAATATTTTACTAACTCATCATTATTTTGACTTGTCTGAAGTGCAAGGATTATTGTGAAAAATTTCATTCAAATTTTCAACTATAAATTTCCATTTAAATTACTCTAAATCAATTTCAACTAGTTTCTTCATGAAATCCATAGTTATATATATAGCTAGAATAGTACCTATTTTCCTGATCTTAGTTTTGCCCCTTTGTCACTGTATTACTATATATATCTCGCTTTGATTCAGATATAGTTAATTATCAGGGCCGTATTTAAGGGGTGGGTTTTTAAGGTTCAAACCCCTTCCGAAATGTTTTAAAATTGTCCCAAAAAATGCTTATTATACTTTTTTGTTGCAAAAATTGTTATTTTTTTCTTATTTATTTTTCAATTTTATTTGAAATATGAAATCACTGTTATTAAATTTTTCCACAAATTAAGTGTTTTACCAGCATTATTTATTTTTATTGTAGTTACTACAAACATCATTTTTTACCGAACAATACCCCGTTGTATCCTCCGAACTTTGAATACCACTGACAAAAACATCAAAATTCTTTATACTTGAAAGTGCCAAACTATATTTTACACGTTTTATAAGTGTCATAAAATATAAATTTCAGGAGTAACTTCGAATGCACGTATATGAGTAAACGCATCCATCCCATTGAGTGATTTAAAGACTTCGAATATTTAACAGTGGCAAAGTTACAGTGTCCACATCAGATTTAATTCCTTCATTGAAAAATGCAACATTTTTTTAACATTTTTCATGCTGATGCAAGGATCTTTTATAACAAAAAGCTATAGAATAGATTATAGAATATGAAGTCAAATTTTATTCATCAGATAGATTCCATGAGAAATATTTTTGGTAAAACCTTCTCTGAAACTTATGTCTTGTTACGGCCCTGTTAATTATATAATGTTTAAGTTGTTTGTCGGACCTGTGCAGCATCTTGTTTTACTCCCCTTTTAGCTGTAATCTTTAGTTTCAAGAGGGCTCTTAATGCATTTTTGTTTGAAATAAATTTAAATTAAACAGGTTTTTTCGTATCAAAGACATCACAAACCCATAGTTTATTCTCCTTATCATTAGGGTTGCCCAGAGCCAAGGCAAGAGGCCAAATCAGTTTGATCAGGGTAACTCCCTCCCCCTTTTAGACTAATTTAATTTATACTACTCCGGTTCTGAACTGGACTAGGCTCACATGACTTCTCGTCAGCCCTGCTTTTGATTAAGGATAGTGGCAAATGGGAATTTTAAAATATTATCTCTTCCTGCTCTATTTACAACATCTGGATTGAAATGTGCAATCTTTTTGCATCTTTCGCAGAATTTGAAAGTTTAATCTTTAGAGCGCTCAGCAATTGTCTTCATAGTGCACGCAAATTTTTTTAAATAATTTTCCTTCAATTCAGATTGTAAAATTTTTCATGTTTGGAGGTGCAGGGTAAAAGTCCTGTTCTTTACAGTAAAAGAATCAGTGTAACATTAACACCTTTTAATTTAAAGTGAAAGTGAGACCTGTCCATGATTCTAAAATCTTTTTAAAATTTGGAGCATTTGCATAGTTTCGAAATATTAAAAAATATTCAGAAGTTAAAAATCTGCACCACAATGTACAAAATTCGAATCCTTGAATCCCAATCTTTTTCCGCCAAACTATGCTAATGAAACGAAGTTTTCAGCTATGAAAGTTACTCTTTCCCTAAGCACCTGCAATTCTATATGATAGTATAACCTCCCACATGAAATATGGTAAATGTTTTTTTAAGAGTTAGGAATGAAAATAGGGAGAAGTTTGATAATTACAGAAAGTGATTTCTTATTAATTGTTTGCTGGTTAAAGAAACCACTAATCTTTGGTTCTAAAATAGTTGGAATTCTATTGTGAGTTTGGCCCTCGATCAAAATGCTAAATAGATTTAAAGATGCAACTGTAATCACTTTGTATGCTTTTTCATTTTTAAAATTTTCATTCTCTCTGTTTTTTATGAATTTTCTTTTTTCCATTTTCTACAATCTCATGCCTGATATGTTAGTATCAAACTTTGACCAGTTTTTTTTTTTTTTGACAAAAAGTGAATCTTGAATTCGAAGAAAATTCTATATTTCTTATTGACCTATAATCTGCATTATAGTTCCTAACTTTTGTCTAAGATAACTTTTCTGACTTAAGTTGAGTGAGGCAAAAACCTGAAGGTTCCTATTCGGAGATACTGAGACTAGAAAGAATCAATTAAAAAGAGGTGTTCCTTCTGCAGAGGTATCCCTTAAAGGTGGTGCTATTGTAGTACAAAAATATTACTAACAAACAAAAGGCTTTACAGAAACAAAAAACGATTGGGGTTTATGTTCACAATGGCATTAATATATCATTCCAAAAGTATGTATCTTCAATTTTTAGTATTGTGTGTTTTTATGCTTTCTGTATTCCAAAAAAAAAAAAAAAATCGAATTTTTGTATTGGTAGGTAATGAACTAAACTTTTATTAACCCTACACTGCATGATTTTTTATTTTCCTTAGAAAAAAAAATCTGTGTTTGTCAATGTAATAAGAAAATATGGAAAAATATTTAAAACAATTGAACTCTAAATTTTCACCCCTTTCTAATTAAAAATAGTTTTGTTGCCAAATGGCTACACCATACATTCAACAGATAAAAATGATTTCAAATGATAGTCTTGAAATTAGTTTTTTTTTTTTTTGTAAAAAAAATAGAGGAATTGAACATTTGGTGCACTGTACTCTTGTAATCCTTTACATTTTGACATTTTACATCATTGTTTATTTGTACTGTGTTCTTTCCGATGATCAATTCTGTCAAATCTGATATCTTTTGGAGGTTCTCTCGCGCAAGCTTTCTTTTTTTTAGGAGGGGGGGGAGGTCGTAACTTGTTCCTCTGTAGCTAATGGTTTCCCTCTTTTTAATACGCTTTTATTAATTTCACATGTGGGTTTGTTTGTATGTATGTATGTAAAATTTACGTTCTTTGCAAATATAAAAGTAATATATTTAATATTTTTAATACTAAAGGCTAAACTGTATTGCATGTTGATGTATTATAAGTGCATGTAAATTTAAGTGTGGATATTCAGTAGTTTTGAAAATCAGAGGGAAACATGTGATGATCACAGCGCATTCCTATGTAAAAGCGTTTTTTTTTTAGTTTTTTTTCAAAACTATATTTTAAACTTATTAATGATTTTACTTGTCCGCGTAAGCACAACGTTTGTGCTAACTGAAATCTAAAATGAACACGTTTTGAAGGCTTTTCCCTATTGATTTTTTGTTTGTTCACTCTGTTGAACATCAACTAAGCATTGATAATTGCCAGGTCTAATAAACGATAGAACAGCCGAAAGTACCACTTTTGGGTCTGCATGATTATTTTATACCTTCTAAAAAGAGAAAGAAGCTAGCTCGAAACATAAACAAAGCATATACTTCATGAACTACAGAGATGAATCGAAATGTTCTCTGGATGCTTACTGCATAGTGTTGCCAAATGGCTACTGACATGTATTAGGTCCTAGATTTTTTCCAAATAATTATTTTGATGTAAACGCATCTTAAACGAAAGATAAATGTATATTTTATTCATATTATTTCTTTAAAAGACAAAGAAAAATATTTCATTGCAAAAAATAATTTCAAAACTTGGTAGTTTAAGTGATTTTTAAAGCTATCCATATGGATTCATTTGAGAGCATGTAACAGACCAGTACTGCCATGTATGGAGGATAACTGGTAATAATTGCTTCATATATACCCAATACTTGCTTTTTATGCATTGAGTTGCATTATGACTACATTCTGCTATTCATAAGGAGGACAAATTGTCCATGTATCCAATTGGCAACACTATGCAGTGTAGGGTTAAATAAAAAAAGTAATTTCTCTGCATCATGAAATGAATTGGGAAGAAAAATTTATTTTAGTGCTTTTATGCAAATTAAAAATTTTTGTCTTTAGAGTGGATATTGCTGTTTGAATTAGCAGGGAACACTTTTGCTTGTGCTCTATGTCTGTTTATTCCTTATTAACACAGTTTTACATTATTTTATTTTAGTCTGAAGATCTGTTTAGTCTAATTGAAGCTCATGAGGGCAAGGCACTTACTCTTTATGTATACAATATAGTTTCTGACTTGTGTCGTGAAGTAGTCATCACTCCTAATAAAAATTGGGGAGGAGAAGGAAGGTAAGAGCTACATTTTAAATACAAAAACTAAAGTTTTCAAGTTTGGTGTTTATAATATGTTTGCCACAGCATGAAATTTATTGCTTCACTTTGATGCACAAAAAATAATTTTTTAACCCATAACGGGTCGTGCAGTCTCACAGACCGTTCAAACATTCATCGTTTCACCCCAAATACAGAATGTGTTCAAACAAGTTGAATTTCTCAATAGTTTCTTGTTTTGAGTCCTCCAACATCACCCTTTTTCGTCAACAACTTTAGGCATGTGCATCTGGTTATAACTGGCATAAATTGGTCATTGCACAGATAGGCTGCAGTGTTGTGAGGCAAGGCGTAATTTTAAGTATTTGATACGTATTCAGAAAAGTGAATTGGAACAAACGCTAGCAAATAACATTGACAGGAATCCAAAGGGGTTTTTTGCTTATGCTAATTCTGGGAAAGTTAGAAATAGTCAAATTGGGCCACTGATTGATGAGCATGGAAATTTAATTCAGAGTGATAGGGATATTGCTAATGTTCTAAATGACTTTTTTCCAGTGTTTTTAACGATAACTGTATCTCAACGGTTGACACAAATAAGACACAAGCTACTCTACAGCTTGAGGATTATGTTTTTTCTAGGGAGGACGTTTTACTTCATTTGAAAAAATTAAAACAACTAAAGCTCCGGGACCAGATAATATTTATCCAAAAATTCTAGTTGAATGTGCAGAGGAATTAGTAGATACTATTGTAAAAATTTTCAATGCTTTGTATAACGCAGGGACAGTGCCAGAGGATTGGAAACTGGCTAACATTACGCCACTCTTCAAGAAAGGGTCTAGAGGTAATGCATGAAATTATAGACCTGTCAGTCTTACTTCGGTGGTTTGCAAAATTTTTGAAACGTTATATAAAATTAAGATAATGAATTTCTTAGAAAATAATGGTCTGTTGACTAGTTTGCAGTATGGTTTCAGGAAAGGTAATTTATTACTAATTTATTACATTTTTATGACAAGGTCACCATGGCTTTAGATAACAAAAAATATGTAGATGTTGTTTACATTGATTTTCAAAAAGCTTTCTATTAGGTACCGCATGTTGCACTACTCAGTAAATTAGCTGATATAGGAATTGGAGGTAAAATTTTAGTTTGGGTTAGGAATTGACTGACAGGAAGAAAACAGAGTAGTTGTAAGGGGTAACCATTCTAAATGGAGTGAGGTTTTAAGTGGGGTTCCCCAAGGATCAGTTTTAGGTCCACTTTTGTTTATTATTTTTATGAACGATATTCATGAAAATGTTTCTGGAAAAAATGAATTGTTTTGCAGATGACGTCAAAGTTATGGGGGTTGTAGAAAATGATGAACAAGTAAATCAGCTGCAAGAGGATTTGGATCATATTACTAAATGGGCAGATAAGTGGGGCATGGCAGTAAATGTTGGGAAATGTCAAGTGCTGCATTTAGGTCATGGAAATAAGCATACAAGCTATTATTTACAGGGTTCAGTCATTAGTAAGGCAGAGAATGTTATGGATCTAGGTGTCTTAATAAATCAAGACTTCAAGTTTAGTCAACAGTGCAGCATACTAGTAACAAAGCCAATAGGATGCTTGGGTTTATAAATAAATCTATTTCAAACAAATCTAAGAAGGTTCTGCTTTTATATAGAAGTTTGGTAAGACCTCATTTAGAGTACGCTGTTCAGTTTTGGTCTCCTTATCTCAAGAAAGATATTAATTTATTGGAAAGGGTACAAAGGAGGGCTACAAGGTTAGTGAATGGATTTTCTAATTTAGACTATGATTCCAGACTTAGAATGCTTAACATGCATAGTCTTGAGCAAAGGAGAACCAGAGGGGACATGATTCAGTTATTTAAATTTATCAAAATGAAAGATGTTATAGGGTTAAATTTTTGCACGGAAAGCAGGACAAGGGGTCATTGTTATAAGCTGTTTAAATCTCATGCTAACCTGAAAATTCGGAAAAATTACTATTTTAGCAGAGTAGTGGGAACTTGAAATATTTTTTTGGAAGAGGCGATAAGGAGCAAGGGAGTTGATAATTTTAAGAGGGCCATTGATCTTCATTCTGGTCTTTAATTTGACTAGGACCTGCCCAGTTGGGCCCAGAGCCTGTTGCTGGTCGTCACAATTGTATTTGTATTTGGTTCAAATTTAATTGCATTCTTCAAGAGCAGTATGTAAGACCACCCTTCACTTTTAGTGCTACAATTTCCAGCAGTAAAACCCATGGTTCTCGCGTAAGGTGAGCGGAAATAAATTTATTTATCAGATCTGTGTTATACGCTAAGGACATAAAATATTCTGGATGATGTTGGAAATTATTTCTTATGTTCTCAAATAATATGCATTGACTGCTTTTTTGACGATAAAGTCAGAATTATTATTAGTAATACAACACGATATGCTAATAGTTAAGGTGCTGTCAGAATTTTCTAGTAATATGCTGTATTCAATTTTCTGGTATTAAAATGTTCTGCACATGGTAATTGACAAAATTAAAATAATAAAATAATATATTCGTTTTTATTATTTGTAGTAAAATATTTACAACATATGCTTTTTCTCAAAAAGTTAAAGGCCTAGCAAAATGTCCGCGGAAGAGAAATATTTTAATTCAAAATTAAAAAAATGATTTTTTTCTGAGTAAACAAAAGTTCAAAGAACATCTACGAGAAATAACAGGTTGTTACTATTAACAGAAATTATATTGTTTACGCAAGTTTTTTGAACATCAATGTACTTAATTTACTTCTTGTTTGATTACTGCCCATGTAGCCATAATTATGGTATAAAGTGCCTCCACTAGTGTACATAATTGGAATAACATTCACAAAAAGGCCTGAAAGAAAAAATTATTCCTTTTTTTTTTATACAAAATATTATATGCATTAAGACTGATTTTCTTGCAGTGTTTGTTTTATCACATTCATTTTAACTATGACTTCTGAAATGTGAAATTCGGTTTTTTATGGATTGACTCTATGTTTATTGTAATTTGCTTTGCCAGTCAGTATTGACTATTCATTGAAAGGGAATCCAACATAGTGTGGCATTGAAAATTGCGTTCCTATATTTCAAGCTAACAAAGAACAAAAAAAAAACACCTTTCTTCAGTGCAAGGAAATGAAGCTATATGAAAAAAATGGTACAACTGTTTTGGAATTTCCCTATAAATAGCTACAAATAATGATTGCAAAACCTGTGCAAAATGGCAAAAAATAACACACCCTTTTGGGGAAGGGGGGTCTGACAACTGATCATAAATAGGATCACAATCTTAATTGGGTAGCTTCTCAAAAATGTATAAATTAAAGTCAACGCCTTTCCTAAGAATCTTTGCATAATTTTGCTCTTTCAACACAAAGCCGCTTTACTTTATTTTACTCTTTCTTTTTTATTTTTTTTAATAATATTTTGAGCACTTGTTTAGTTTACCTGAAGCATTTTTTTTTTTTTTTTTGTAATTAATTGACCTTATGAGTAGTAGAGCAATTCAAATGATGTTAAGAATCTGTAAGAACTAATAAGTTAAGCTTGTTAAAAGCCAAAAATACAGAAGTCAAACTGTTTGAGAATACTAGCCATTTGGGAAATTCTTTGCTGTGTAATGTCAACATCAAATAAATGCTTGAACTCATTGTATGAATTAAATTCAATGAATTGCTAGTAATTCTTTTATGATATTCCCTCCATATCCTCTTTTCCTCTTTTTGTTATCCTAAATGACTGTTGTACGATAAAATTTATATCAAGATATAACTTTAAGAGTACTATTCTTAAATTAAATTAATATATTTGTAAATTTTTGCTCATTGTTGTAAATGCATTGTTTAATAAGATATTTTGCAGATTTTTTTTTAATTTTAGTTTAAATCTGCATATTATGCAATGAAACAAGGTAATCTCAATTAATTTTGCTATGATTTCTTTATTTTAGCTTAGGATGTGGGATTGGATATGGATATCTTCACAGAATACCTACACGTCCATCTAAAGTTGAAGTTTCTAAACCTCCATATTCCATTATACCTGTGTCTGAAAAATCTCAAGCTGATGGGTATTCTACTGTAAGCAGTTTTCAAAATATATTCCAACTGGTTGCTATTTTTTTTTTTTTTTAATTGTGTGTATTATGTAAATCTATAGACTGATTTTTGGAAAGTACATTGAGGAACTTTGGCTAAATTTTGCCTGATGATACATAAAACTTCGCTTTGTCAGAAAGTGTGTTCAAATAAGCTCACAGTGTTGTTGTACATTATTTATACTTGAAATATTTTAAGACTGGTTGTTTAAATGTTAGCCTGCCTTTTTTTTTGCAAAAACATTCAAGCTTTTTGAAAAACTTTTAGCTAAAGATATTTTGTTCTAAAGAATAAAGTACCTTGATATTTTATTCTTAGATTTCTACTGAACTGGAAAATTGGGTTTATGCTTTTGTTTAAGCATTTGTGCATTTTTATAATTAACTGTTCTTTTTTTTTTTTTTTGCAGGTGCAGCTTAACGCAGCCAGCCAGCTACCTGGTGTAAATAATTTCAACCCTGTGCCTGAAATTAATGCTAACCAAATTCCTGCAGCACCTATTCCAAGTATGTTTTAAAAAGATGAGTTGGTTTTTTAAATGTCAATTAAAATGTAGTAATTATTGGAACAAATACTCTTTTTGTGACGGAAACTATTTATGGCACCGAAAATTGTTGTGAAAAGCGGCGGTACAACTGTTGTACAGACAAAAAGTGTTATTCTCTTCACTTTGACCCCCTTCATGTTATACCTTAGATTTTACTACACAGATCCTCCATGTGGGTCTCACTGATTCACTTAAGACGTAATGCTAAGAGTTGGGGCAAAGTGGAGAAAAGAAAACACTTTTCCTACTTCATATGATTGGCCGCCATTCCAACATTGTGAAATGTGAGTCTTAAATACTATGTAGATGTACCTAGTTATTTAAGCTTTCTGCTGATGACCTGTATTTTCCTCTCTTATCTGTTCAAGGTACTGTTTTTTTTTTAGTTATTTTAGATACTCGGCCAGAATAGGCTGTTTGCCATTATTCTCTCTAGTAGTCAATTTATAATTTTAAACAGCAATAGTCAACTTGATTTTAACTTCATTAGTTTTACTCTCATAAATGGCTTAACGCAGTGTGTCATATTGCAAAATGATTGTAGAGGTTTTGAACATTTACAATGTTTTGCTTCGAGGAGGATTCATTTAAATTCATATATGTTTATAGTTTAACTTTTATGTATACTATACATATCATGCATATTGAGGAATAGGAGAAAACAAATAATGATAATTTGAACTGTGAGCATTCTTTTATACACATAACTCTAGATACACTGTGTGATTACAGGCACTATTTTAACTAGATCTTGACGTGATTGTAATAAGTTCAGTGATATTACCCCCCCCCCCCCCCTCATTAAGATAACATTTTTTTTTTTTGTGTATATATTGATTTATTTTTCCGTTTGATATTTTTTCAGCAATTTTGTTTTGTTATCTAGCTCTTTTTTACACAGGTTTGTATGTTGGTCAAGCTCATATCTGAAACAGAATTTATGCAAATGCTCAATATTGTATTAAGAACTCAGGGATGCCTACCCCCTCCCCCCAATGCTATGAAGCACCCCTCATAATTGGTGCCCCTCAAAATGAGATCAAAACTGTCTCAAATTACCTTGCCCCCTTAAAATTTAATTGATGCAGTCTAAGTCATAGATGGATGCCCTTTGTCTGCACTCGTGAAGTACTTCAAAGCACAATTTAATTAATTTTAGTTTAGCTTTAAAAATGATGAGTAATATTTTGGAAAAAAAATGTGAACATTCTCATTTTCAGCACTGTCTTGTGGGAATGCAACAGTGTCCATACCAGTATTGGAACCAGTTGTTATTGCTCCATCAGGTTTGCCATTTAAAAATATAAAATACTTGTTTTTATAGCTACAGGGGTCAATCCAGGCTGAAAAATCAATATTGTGGAAATGATTCTTTTACAAGATTCTGCATTGTAAAAGGTATCCTTTCAAAAAATTATTAACTTCAGGCAAAATATTAAAATGGCTCTTTTATGGATTTTAATCAGTGGTTGGAAAAACTACATTTCTTTTGTAGCGAACTACAACTACTTTGTTATAAATGTAGTTAACTACAACTACTTTTTTTGAAATGTAGTGACTACAAGCTACTTTTTAAAGAATAAATAAATAAAATACATTTACCGTTTGAGGATTGACCGAAAACATTCGAAAAGTGGTTTACATTAATAAATTAACTCATTTGAATGCATAATAGAATTAAGAATTGTCTTTTAATTTATTTGTTACTTTTCCTTTTTGTTCCTTTTTTTTTTTGCTAAAATTTGTCCTTTTTAGACTTTTTTTTACAGTTTTTACGAATATTCGCCACAAGAAAGGGTTCAAAATTTAAATGATTGAAAGAATTCAACCTTCAATTTTTTTAAATTTCTTGCCAGGGAATATTTAGGAACGTGAAAATTATTTGAAGGAATATAAAAATTATGATACCAAATAAACCAATGACATTAAAAGGATAGGATGTATTTCGTCAAAAGGATGTATCTAAGGATCAGATCATATTTTTATGATTCTTATTTCTCATTGCGTCTGCTGCTGTACTCGAGCAAGATTTGCACCAGTC
Organism: Uloborus plumipes; assembly: GCA_038373865.1. Taxonomy (NCBI): domain Eukaryota; kingdom Metazoa; phylum Arthropoda; class Arachnida; order Araneae; family Uloboridae; genus Uloborus; species Uloborus plumipes. The sequence continues at coordinate 109,842 of JAXGGA010002027.1, read as the reverse complement.
AGAGTTAATTAAACCTTGTTTTTTTCCCTTCATTCTGTTTTTTTTTTTTTTTTTCATTTATTAATTTTTTTAAAATTAAAAAGTAGTTTCCAGAAATCGCTACAAACTACTATTTTTTTGTATCGCGCTACTTACTACTCTACTTTTTTTTTTAAGTAGTGCGCTACACTACAAACTACTAAAAAATGTAGCTACTACAGTAGTTTCGCTACTTGTAGTGCGCTACTTCCGACCCCTGATTTTAATGTATGAGTATGACTTCCTTAGTTTGATTAAATACAAAATTTTAAGCAAAGATATTTATATATGTTTTATTTGATTGAAAAAGATCTTTGACTTAAAATAACTATAAAAAAAGCAGAAAACAATATCTTTTTAACCTGATGTATTGTTTTCCAGGTGAACTGTTGGGAATATTAAATAAAATCCTTATGTTAGGAAGTTGCTTTATCTTTTGAGCGTTGAATAAGCTTTCTTTATGAACTTCTATTTGTTTAGTTTCGTCACTTTTTAAAAAGATAAAATTAAATCCAAGGAATTTTTTTTAATGTTTTATTTTAAGTATAAAGCATTTGTTTACATCTAAATGCATTTTTTTGTAATGTTTTAAAATGAGTAAAAATTCATTTTTTTATAATCAAGAAAATTTCGAAAATGATTTTTTTTCTCTCCACGAAATATGGACCCGAAATGAGAAACCTGTATTGATCCCTGATATATAGATATATCTAACTGTATCCATCCATCAATATAAATATAGTCTCAAATCGTGAATTTTTAAAACATTTTCAGTTAAAACTGACAATGCTGATGTTACCATGAACAATACACCAAATGTCCAGCCATTAACGACAACTCTTAGCTTGCCTGGAATGCCTGTGATAACTGTGAGTGCTACTTTACCAACAGATACCCTTGCTAATATCACCAGTTCGCCACCAATTACTAGCTCAGCAGGTAAGAATAAACTTCAGACTTAAACTTTAATTTCCTTCCTTATCCCTTCCTTATTCCCTATTTTTGCTATACAGTGAAACCTGTGTATAACGATACTGTACATAACGATAAACCTGCCTATTACGATATTTTGGTTTGGTCCCAGCCAACTTCCCATCTACTCTTGCTCAAACTGTCTATAATGATAATCTGTCCATAACGATATTTTTTCTCGGTCCCTTGAGTATCGTTATACACAGATTTCACTGTATTGTTAAAACTTGGCGAAAATGCTTTCAATGTTCATCCATTTCTTTAAAATTTTAGAAAATGGCGTATTAGGTAAATTTTGTTAGGATTATGAAATTAAAGCAAAAACAACATGCAAATGTTAGCGCAGTATATGTTTATGTTTTTTGCCAAATAACTGAGTAAATTAAATGACAATTTTATTTTTTGAACTGAAAGTTTTGCAGAATTTTCTTTAGTTATGTGTAAATATAGGCAATTTAACTGCTCATAGTCCAATGTTATTTATTTCGTAATCAAATATACTGTACACATATTTTCATTTCCAATTACTTTGATATAAATGATCTTCATGTGAAGAAGATTCAAAGAACATTGTACTGCTTATAAGTGCCTACACAAAGCAGATTTAATACCTAAAATTTCTCTAGTCTAAACTAACTATAAGTTTTAATGTTTGCATCTGAAATCCAGTGCTAATTTTTTGTTGGTGGATATGAAAAAGTTGACAAAATTACGAAGGATCACATTTACAATGTTGGAGTCATCATCATCATAAATCACATTAGCTACACTTTATAATTGTGTTTTAAGTTAAAAAGATAATGTTATGCCATGTAATGCAGTTTTTTTTTCTTTTTGCTTTTTAAAGTTAGTTACATTTTGTAACTATAATAAGAAATTAAAACTTTTTATTTCTTTTTTTTTTTGACGTGTTTTCCCGACTTTCATATTTAAATTAATTACGGCTAGAAAAGCAGATATTCGGTTAAACGAATGCTGGTTTAACGGGAGGCAAATGTATTTTTTTTTCCTATTAGTATTTTTCAAAACTTTTAATTTATTAAGTAGTTTTAGACTTTGTAAGTGAAGTATAAGAATTTCTGCTTCGTTAATCTATTTATTAGTTGCTTCTTGAACAGTTGTGTACTGTGGTTAAATGTGAAGGATACTTCCTTTCTTCAGTATTAGATCAATCGGTCTTTGCATGTTCAAGTTGAATATGTATGATTTTTATTGTTTTACAAGGTTTGTCCGGAAAGTACGTATAAAAATTGAATAACTTTATTTTTCAATTATTCCAGTATTACAACATGGTATCCTTCAAAGTACTCTCCCTGAGACAAAATACACTTCTTCCAAAGCTGTTTCCACTGTTGATAACATTGCTGAAAGTGTTCAGTTGTGATGCTGTTCAGTTGCCTTGTTGTTTCTGCTTTGATGGCTTCCGCATCTCCCAAGTGCGGCCCCCGAGGCACCATTTTGCATTTCGGGAACAAGAAGGCACAAGGGTCTAAATCGGGTGAATAAGGCGGGCGGTCAGTCACGGTGATTAAGCTTTGGGCTAAAAACTCACGCACAACGAGTGACGTGTGTGCAGGGACATTGTCGTGATGAAGGATCTACCTGCCCCCTTGTGCCAGATCTGGTTGAACCCAAGCCCTAATTCGTTAAACATTTTCATCAGAACTCGTTGTCGACGGGTGTCCTGGACGAGGGTTATCTTTCACTTCTTGTCGGCCTTTTCGGAACCTTTTTAACCACTTGTTCACGGTTGGTTCCTTCAGAGAATTGTCTCCGTAAACTTGTTTCAAACACTCAAAAATCTCACGGCTATTCTTGCCTAGCTGTGCAAGAAATTTGATGTTGATGAGCTGTTCCTCAATCAGAGATAGCTTCATGCCGATGCGGTTTGAAAAAAGGGTTAACTTCAACCAGCAACCACATGCTCAAATTTACACGTAGAGCGTTCTAACTTGAACTGAGCATTGATGGGATTGTCTATAACAGTAATGCAACCTGCCGGTGGCTGCCAATTGGTAAATAAGGTTTTTATTCAACTTTTATACGTATTTTCCGGACAAACCTCGTATACTTTCTTTTCTTTAAATGTGCAAAATAGCATATCAATTTTATGTGTCTCTTGGGCTGTTTTTCCCTTGCCGACAAAAGAGGGAAAAAACAGTATATTTTTTTCAAACAGTGAAGAATAATTTTGTATTTGGAAACTTAGATGTAAACAGCTGTTTTATGTTGATTTTGAGAATTATTCATGAACATTTGATATTTTTTAAACAAATATTTCAAATTATTTCTGAATGTTTAAAACTTTCCGCATTTATTGTTTTAGACACCTCTTGGACAAACAACAGGTATATTGTCTGTTATAGAGAATTTTTACTCCTTTTGTATTCCTGTACTTGTGTTGAAGTTTTAATTTCAAATTTAATTTGCATGAAATTCCTTACCAACTGCATTTTTATTGTTATGCCTACATTGCAAAAGAAAAAAAAGCATGTTTACATGATGTGCAACATCTAAATAAACTCTATATAGCCCTTAGAAATACATTCAATTTCAGTTTTGAACAAAATGTCTTGAAATTTGAATTGTTAGCAATATGAGTTCATTCTCTAGATCCAAAACTTTTAGTTCCTGTTTCATTATTCTTTTTTTAATTTTGTTATTATATTGTGATGCAATTTCTTTTGCATGTGTATGTAAAGTCACTTTTGTAATGATTTTTAATCTAACTCTTAGAGCTATTTAAGTCATTTGAAACCTTGAAATGCACATTGTTAGAGATTTGAGTTGTGTTTTAAAAAAATGTTAAATTATTGTTATATTATAAATTGTTCTAAAAGTTATTACCTGATAGTTAAGATGTACCTTTAGACACAGGATTAGTTGTGATTGTGTGACTATTAGATGTTTCTATCGTAGGGAAACTGCTTTAGCATAATTTATAATGTTTGAGACTGCTGCTGTCAGCGCTACCCTCTTTAATAGGTCCTACGATATACATTTCACCAGGGGTATCACCAGGGTTGAAAATTTTATGAGCAAAAAGGTTTTTTGATATGGCAGTGAAAACAACCATGGCACAAGTGAAAAAAAAAAATGCAAATTAAAAAGTTTAACTGAATTTGTAATTAAGGAATAGCAAGGATGTAAATAAGACACTATAAATAAATATTTAAGTTATCAATTTTATTAATTTAATTAATTTATAAATGAAAAGAAAACATGAATCATTGCTACTTTCAAAAAATTAAAATAATAATAAAATGGAGACCGAAGCTACTAAAAAAGCAAAAAAGCATTTGAACAAGCAATTTACCTAATCATCTAACTGCATATTTGCAAAACCCTAATTATAATAAAACACTTCAATCAAAAAGAAAAATATAAAATATTTACTCTGACTATATAGCTAAAATAAATTAATTTTTGAGTTAAGGGGCATTCATTTGTTTTTTCATTTTTTGGAAAAAATTTAAAAAATGGTCTAAGCACTAAAATCATGAAAAGTATTGCAAAATTAACATCATTATCCATAGGTTTCTGTATATTAGATTCTAATCGGCAAACATGTCTTGCAAGCTGGGCTTCTACGGAGAGCAATTTCTCTATTTTTTCCTTTTTGCTGTTAAAAATCAGAAATTGTTAATATACTACTATTTTAAAACTAGCTTATTGTTATTCCATGCTGAAGCTGCAAAAAAAGGTTTTGTTGAAGATTTTATCGCCCACAATCATATTTAAATTTATAAATATTTCTAGAAGATAGTTTTGCTTTTCATCTACCTCTCTTTTTTTCACTTTATAGCTTAGTATTGCTTAAACAGGCATAATTTCTAAAAGTATGGAATGTTCTGAAAAAGTTGCTAGAATAATATTAGACAATTGAAGGGTTTGGGAGATGAAGGGGTTATGTGACAAAAGAGAAATTGTGAGTAATTAAAGTTCAAAGTTTCATTGTTGCAGTTTTTGCAGCTTTTTTGTTTTCTGGCTATGTCGTTAGCGTGCCTATGAAATCTGCTTTTTGATGTACAAAGTTTTATTTGCTTACCTGCATCCATTGCTTACCATTGTCCAGAGTTCATTTTTTTTAAATGTAACAGGGCCGGCCTCCTTCATCCTCCAAGCCCTTCAATTATCTTGGCAATTATAATTTAACAATAATTTTCCTGCCTTAAATATGAATTGTAATAAAAAAAAACAATCGGAAGATTTTCCTGATAAATCAAATTAAATATTTCAAAAATTGGAAAGTAAATAAAATCAAATTTAAGTTTCCTCAAAAATTTTTTGATGTTCTTAATTAACTTATAAAACTTAAAACTTGTACATTAATCTAGTTATCTATAAGAAGTGACACTATATCTATAAGTGCTAGTTGTATACTTAAATATGAGTCATTCCATAGTGACTAACGTAACATTCAGAGGCTGATTTTGTAACTGTTTTTACTTGTAACTTAAAGAATAAAAATATTTTTTAGTTATGCTGGTGGATTTACAATGTACATGGTATCTATGTATCATTTCTGCTAAGAATTAAAAAAACATTGTTTGGTAAAAAAAATTGTTTTAACCAAAATAGCTCAACATATTCACATTGTGAGGCAAAAATTTCTCTAAGATAAGCAAGTGTTAAAAATTAAATGATATATTTGAAAAATGTGTAAAGTTGGCTTTTAAAAATATAAAACACATTTGTTAAATCTTAATTTTTTTTAGTCTTAAGTATAGCTTGTACTCAAGATGAAATGTGACTAACGTAACGTGACTAACGTAACCATCGAATAACAAGCTGTAAATACACTACAAACTATTTATTATGGCTAATCTCAGTGATAGTTACAATATTTTTCAATTTTATTTAACTTCTTAAGTTGTATGATTTTTATTTATTTATTTATTTATTTTTTTTTTTTTACTTTTTTCACTTCAGTATTTTTTTTTCTTCCGCTGAGGTTGACATTTCTATGGAATGACCCAAATCTGCAAGTTAAACTGACATACTGACAGTAAGAATAAAAGTCAATATCTAAAACGTGGGAAAATAAACCCAAAAATTAAGGGGGAGATATAATGTTGTAAATGAGTCTTATGATCATGACTTTCTCTTTTTTATTTATTTATTTTATTTATTTTTTATTATTTTTTTTATTTTTTTTTTATTTTAACTGATTTGTGATCTTTTTTCCATTGTAGAGAATTGTATGCCTAAATATTAAAACTTGCAGAACAGTATGCAAAACTACTGTAAGAAAGATTATATGCAATTGGTAGCTTTTTTTTTTCTTTAGAATAAAGGTAGGAGTGTCACTTGTGATTTAAAAACTGCTTTTAAGAAAGGAAATGAAAGCTATTTCATTTTCAAAAATGCTCATGTTAAATGTAGAAACCATAGAATTAATGAATGAGTATTTTATTCTTAATCTTATAGTTTTATTGTGTTGCATTTAAAAAAAATTTTCAAGGCTTATTTTTTTTATAATTTAAATTGTTAATTAAATTGCAATAAATTAAGCTTTTATTGAAAGGGAATGCATTGAATATTATATCATTTTAAGTAAAAGTTTTTAACTTTCAGTGCATTTCTGTCATGGTGTTTAATTCTGTTTGAGGTGTACTTTTTTTTCTAGTCCAAATTTTGAAGTATGACTCACATTTTTAAAAATTAAGAAGTAATTATTTCAGGAAAAAAAAAAGTGTATTTACATATTAAACGTAAGTATGCAATAGACCTGCATTTATGTGCTTCGTTGTTTTAAGAATCTGACTCTGGCATATTAAACTTCTGACAGTTTTGGATATTTTTCATTGACAGGCTTTCCTAATGTTGGAGACAATGCAAGCCCTCCAAGGCCACCACAAGTTGTACCAGCACCTCAGCATGTATAGATTTTATATCAATTTATATCATTGTCACTTGAGTAATCTGAACTGAGATCAAGTTTGATGAAGGCCATCTTTCACAACAAAAACTTGTCTGCTTCGGGGAAAGCATGTACACAAATTACTGTGTGAAACATTTCTAGAAGTCAATTCCTTTATTTATTTTGTGAAGTATTTTAGCATGGAATAAATATTGCTGTATTATCAAATTCAAAACTTTCCAAGCTCTTATTTTATACTTTACTTGTACCAACGCTACAGAACAGTACCGCTGTGCTACTGATTCAATCGATTGTTTTCATAATTCAAAAAGTCTGCTATTGAATATTGTTGCTTGGGAATGCATTCTACAGTTAAATTGTTCATAAATAATTACTTGCATCTCTGATTGTATTATACAAGCATTTCCGAAGTTGGAAAATAAAATGAATTATGATAAACTTTTTTAAGTATTAGAAGACTGCTAGATTTATATTTTCTTTAGCAGCTGTATTTCATAGCCAATGATATGAATTGGAGAAGGAAAAACCCTGACTGCTTAAACTATTTTATTTTTTACTACACGTGGTTTCTTTTCTTGTACTCTCCTCTTTTTATGTAACTTTGAAACCATTGGCAAGTAAGGGGCAAAGAGGCTGGGTAATACCCCTATTGCTGTGTTTAAAATATTGTACTTTTGGATACAATCGTTCCTTTCTCTCTCCTTTTTTGTATATAAGAGTACTATTAAATATCCTTTAAAGATCAAATTACTTTACATCTCAGTTTTCCTTCCTTTTTGTGCACATTGGAGATGTTATATTTGTATGTAAAATTTTTAAATATTCAAAAGGGAAAAATATATAATCTGAGCTTATGTGACTTCTTTAATCAATAAGCACTTTTAAGTTGCTTTGATTTTTTATTAAATTTATGATTGTTTGAATGAAAATATTCTATATTTGTTGTATTGCGTGTAATTTTTAGAGAGCTGGTTTCATTTGCGTTCACGTGTTTCATCAACTATAGCATTTTAAGAAAATTATTAATATATTAAAACATTTATTGCATTTAATGTCCCTTACAATTTATGGTTCATGTTCATCTCAAAAACTTTATTATAATAAAAATAGTTAGAAAGGATTCATTTTATAAACCTTTGTTGGACAGTTACATAAAAATCTTAATTGATTTTTATTTCATTTTTAAATTGCTTTTAGTGGTAATTAAATTTTTTTTCAATATTTCTATTGCAGTTATCTCCTTGCTTTTAAAATTTTAGTTTTCTTTTCAAGATCATACTTTTAAATGTTTGTACCATTCAGAAGTTAATTGCAATATCTTTTTTTCACAAAGCATGAAGTTAAATATTTTTTCTTTCATGTGTAAAGGTTAATTTTTTTTTTTTTTTTTTTGGCATTACATGTTTGACCACTGAACATTAAGTACTGTATTTATGATATTGAAAATACACAGTCCTATTGTCCCTAAGTATGTTTGATCGTTCACATGCACTAAATTATTGCAATTATACAAAATAAAATTTTAAGTATATAGTTTATAATTTAACCTTTTGAGCCTGGGTTGTAGCCCAAATTTATTTTTGTGCTCAGGAGATGATTGCATGTGCTAACCACCTCTTATTGATTGCTAGCCTTTAAAACCGACAATTTCTCAGGCATTTATGTTATACAAACTCTTGAGAAATCCTTGGTCCCAAAGGCCACAGCAATAATTCACCAAAAAAAAAAAAAAAAAAGAGACTTCTAACAACAAACAGACTTCTTATGATAAGTTCAGTCAGCTAGGCTCAAAAGGTTAAAGAACAAGTGTTCAGACTTTCTTAATGTAAAACTTACTGCCAATGAGTACTTATGAATGGTTAGACATTTATTTTGAGGTACATCTAAAAATACATACATTGTACAGTTGTAAATTTAAATTCAGTTTAGCTTTATATCAGGAAAGTGGTAAAAGTGTACTTCTGGTTTTATAAGTTTTTAACATCATATAAATCCTTAAATAATAATTGAATCGTTTATTTCGGAAAGGTAACATCTCTATTTTGATCTCCTCTGTCTCTTTAGAAAATTAAACAGCGCACGGTTATATTTTTGAATGTCATAATCAATGGTTATTTGGTAAATTATTGCAGTAATTGTGTACTTAACTAAAGGCATTTTTTCATTGATTATGACATTCAAAAATATAACCGTGCGCTGTTTAATTTTCTAAAGAGACAGAGGAGATCAAAATAGAGATGTTACCTTTTCGAAATAAATGATTCAATTTTATATTTACTTGCAAAAAATATGCATATGTAACAACTGTATGAAGTGAAAAATTATATGCAATAAATACTCATTTAAATAGGTGGCTTGTTTAATTTTTTATTCTAAACCTTTTTTTTTTTTCTTTCTTTTTCTCTTTTTTTTAAGTATGAACCCTCAAAATGTTATCTGTCTTGAAGACATCACAAACTTGCACCATAATTATTGTTTTGCAATTTCGTTAATTTACTGATATCAGGATACAAATAGCAGCTCATATGGACAAAACAATGAATTTTTGGCTTTTCGACACCCCCAACATTGAGAGTTTTCTCGACTTTTGGCTCTTGGTCACTCAGGTTTTTTAGTCTAGTGCCAAGAAGCAGAGAGAAATGCTTTGGTAAAAGGAAGAGACCCTTTATATTGACCCGAGATAGAGCAAACGGTGGTGTTGTGGCGTAACTCTTATCATTAGCTAGAAAGTGATGTTGCTTTTCTTTATGCTTATGGTGTAAATAGTGCACAGTAACCTGAAAAATGTGTAAATGTCGAGTTCATTGAACTATTCTGATAACAAACCACAACTGATGACTGGCAAAGAAGACTCGAATCCGCTACAGTATTAAACAAGGTCAAATGTATTTTGAAATGAACTCAATGAGCTGCACTACCTTCATTTTTTTTAGACATAGGGTTGGTTAGGAACCAACCCTTTTTGGAACAGTTTGTTTTTAAAGCCTTATACAGCAGTTTTAAAGCAAAACAGTTTAAACTTGTTGACTTATTTTTACTTGGACGATATTAATAAATACGAGTTCAGAATTATGTCCAAAAACAATGCTTTCAATGTTTTTAGCTATCGTATTCTTTAAAAAATGACGTGGGAGACTCACTTAGTCCCTAGGAAGAGGTAAATGGGCCACCCGCCATTTATTTGTATTTAAAGTGAGCATATCTGAAAAATGGGTTTGCAGGTCTTACCTAATAAAGTATATAAAATTTTAATAGGAAGTTTTTTGTAAATATATCCATTAAGGAGATATCTACTTACATTTAAATGTGTATGACACAGAAAATTATAAAGCGGAATATACACAATATAATTATGTCTGTGAAATTGATTAAAAACCGTTAGGCATATTTTTTGCTTTTGCTTTTACACATAAATTAGTGTTGAATAAACATAATAGAATCGATTTAGATCAGTTTTGATTCAAAAAAAAAGGTTTAAAAAAAATGGAAACCCTTAATGGTAGCGTCTATTTGAAGTTTGCTGAGGGAGAAACGTTATCATTTCATCCTCAGTTATAATTCTAACATCACTTACACTAAACCAATAAAAAGTGTAGCTATTTCTATTCTTTCTATCAAATTTAGCAGTAATTTTTTCATTTGTATCATATTCTAAAATTAGAACTTCATAGTGCTTTATGGTTTTCTTTGATGCAAGTTTCCCAAATACATAATTACTAGCTTTTGCAGTTTTTGTAGCTGAATCATCAATTTCTTCTAGGTCTGCATCATTAACTTTCATTTCATCTTAGAAATTGCTTCATCAGAACTGCTTTTCATTTTGAAATCATCATTATTATGAGGGGACCCATTTACCATAATAGGAAAAACTATGGCGTAAGTGGGACTCCTCCCCTTTGACGCTTATTAATAATAATTTGCGTAAAAATTCCTATTGCAATGTGTACTTCATGTTAAACTCTACAAGAAAACGTAATGAACATAGAAAAAATGATGAAAACTAACCTTGAAACACTTTTTTGAAAAAATGTTGCTTGAACTTACAAAAAAAATTTTTTTGGGAAATTTTTTTGACATGATCTAAAAAAAATTCCATGAAACCCAAATATATGCAAAACCAGTCACTGGGATAAAATGTAACATGATCAGCATTAAAAAGTGCAAAAACTATATGCGTATTTCAGTTTTAAGGTGGGTGGCCCACTTACCCGAACAAACCCTACTATTTAATAAAATTTAAGTTTTTACTCGTTATTTATTGTGGGAATATTGGTTGGAATGCACATTAAAGGCATAAGGCCTTTAATTATTACACTGGCGGAAAAAAAAATCCCAACACCAAGAAAAAATTGCCGTAGAGTAATGAAATTTGGGTAATGCAATTGTCTAGTTAACATGTTTAATTGATTAAATGTACAAGATCACTGGCTAATTTAAGCTCAAGAAAATGCTGTGCAAATGTGAAATTATGTTATTTTTATAGAGGGTGAAACCTCCAGAATTTTGAAGGCAAGCCTGCAAGCGTGCATGCATTATGTCATACAGGTGCTGAATGTCAGTTTGTGGTATGGAGTTCCATGCTTGTTGCACTTGCTGTGTCAATACTAGGACCGTCATTGCTGACTGTGGATGATGCTCGAGGTACCATCCCATGATATCCCATACGTTATCAATTGGAGACAGACAAGGTGATTTTGCAGGTCATGGTAACATGTCAGCACTCTGTAGAGCACATTGCGTTACAGCAGCGATGTGAGGGCGAGCGTTATCCGGTTGGAAAACGCCCCCTTGAATGCTGCTCATGAAGGGCTGTACTACTGGTTAAATTAACAGACTGACGACAAATTTTCAGTCAGTGAGTTTGGGATAACCACAAGAATGCCCCTGCTGTCGTAGGAAATTGTTCCACAGACCATAACTCCAGGTGTGAGTCCCGTGTGTCTAGGCCATAGACCGCTTGCATGCAGGCGGTCCCCTGGACTTCTGACCAATATACAGCCACCACTGGCACTAATTCAGAATCTGTTTTCATTAAAAATTACAACAGATCTTCAAAATTACAACAGATCTCCACTCGGACTTCCAGTAAGCTCTGTCGTGGCACCACTGCCGTCGAAAAAGGCAATGGTTTGCAGTCAATGGAATACCGGCTACAGGCTGCCTGGCTCGGAACTGTCCTTGAAGTAAACAGTTTCTTACCGTTCCTTGGGTCACGACGGTACCAACTGCAGCTCGAATGTCAGTCGCAGATGCAGTACGATGCGCCGCCGTACGCAAGATTCGGCGATCTTCCTTCTCAGTCGTGCCACGTGGCAGCTCGGAACTCGATCTTCTTGAGGTAGTACCATCCCTTGCCCATAGCTTCTAATAATCATGCATGGTGGAAACATTCTCACCCAAGTCTTTCTGCAATATCGCGAAATGAAAATCCACCTTCTCGTAGCCAAATTGTACGACCTCGTTTAAACTCGGTGAGCTGTTGATAATGGCTTCTTCGTCTTCTTAAAAGGTATTCCTGGCTAACATGAACGCAATTCGTCCAATTTCACGGAAAAATAATATACACGAGGTTCACAACACGCTTTTAAAACAAGCCTTATTTGCATGTTCTGAGTGACGCCAGCTGCGCCACACTTATGCGCGGAACACGAAATTTCAATCGATGTCATCTTTCAGTTGTATAAACACGCCAACCAAATTTCGTTTATCTAACACAAGTCTTTCTTGGTGTTGGGATTTTTTTTCCGCCAGTGTAAATGCAAAGAATAGACAAAGGGCCTTGGTAATAAGGCATGAAGCAGATCATACAAAGTCCTAGAAGGAAAGGGGCCTACTCTACGAGGTTTTTGAACTTCACATGCAGGGGCATCAAAGATTGCCAGCATTTTATAAAGATAGACTTCGCTAACTAGAGGAAGAGCAAAGATTTAGAAGCAGCGCAACGTTGAAAAATGAGTTGGATGCGTTTTTAAAAATCAGAAGCTTACACCATAAGATTGAAAGAAAAATTTGATGAGGATCATCAAAACCTTTGGGATTTCAACAAAAGAAGTCTTTGGCAAACATTTGTCACAGAAACAATGGTATTGAAAAACCAATCTCCATCACCACTTTAAAATACCGAGATCTGGTTTTTGTATCCTCTTTGAAGACAACAGCATTCTAGGATTGACTCAAATAATTTTATATGGATCTGCCTTAAAATATAAATGTCAGAGAATCTGAATGTGACTGATGTGAACTTAAAAATGGAAATCTATAATTTTTGTATTGTTTTTGTTTATTTATTTATTTACTTTGTTATGATTTTGACTTCTTGAATTCAAATTATGTGTTTTATAATCATAAATTACGATAAGATCCTGTTGGTCGGGTTTTTTATTTCTACTCAGGGGTGATTGTGTTCCGGTATTTTACCGGATTTCCGGTATTTTCATGATCGATTCTGGTATTTTCATGTTCGAAAATACCGGAAATAAAATATTTTTAATTATGCTTTTGTCTTCCAAACTTCGGTATTTTTTTTATTTTTCGAATTTTCGGTGATTTTCCGATAATTACTAATAATATTCATCGAACAAAAATGTTAAGATGCCATTCTATTTTCTTTTGACTAAACACTATTTGAAAGTATTCTAATGTATGAAATGTGTCTTGTTTGTTTATGAAAGGCAATTTATTATTAAATATGTATAATTATAAAATTAGGTGTGCTTGAATAATAGGGGTCTTGGTTTTTGAAAAAAGCACCCCCCCCCCCCACCACACACACATTTTCTCTTCAAAACTTTCAGGTATTTTTTCATGAACTCACAATCACCCCTGTTTCTACTCCAATTGCTCGTATCGCAAACATAATTGCAAAAAGCATAATTTGAATTCAATACTTCAAAATTACACGCATTTTTTATGAATGCGTGTATCCTATGCTGGATCCTGTTTTTGCCTAAAGAAGGTTGTTAAAAGTCGAGAGAGTTGTGTACAAATAAAGTCGATGCCGTATGTCATGGATTCTATCGCCCTGGAGGAGGGTTATGCTCTTGGAGACTTTTGGGACCAGAGGAGTTTTCATTGTAGTTCAGAAAAACATAAATCAAACACCAACTACATTCAAGGGAAAGCATTAAGCGATCGTGATTGTTCGAAGGAAAGATACATAAATCATATTGCTCATTTCGTTTTATTGATTTATTAAGTCCATAATAGTTACAATGTAATTGTTAAAGTGTTTGTAAAATATCACAGTTTTTGTAGTTGCAAAATATCGTCAATCAAACAACCGATAATGAAGAGACAATTTGCTTGCAAGCCTGACTTCTTTACTCCTATAATGCTCCCTTCCCCTTAAATCAAAATACTAGCTACGAATCTTGAAAATAAAAATAAAGTAAAATAATTTTGAGGAACACTTCTTCTAAAAAAGTAGTGGGTAATAGAGGAAAACGGTCGACAATTTGGAATCGGGGGTCATTTCATCAAGCAAGATTTTTTTTTTTTTTTTTTTTGCCACACATTGTATAACGTGAACTGATATCGGAAACATTTGACAAAACATAGAGCTTTTCATAAGAAATTGTAATTTTAAGCTCCCTGCTACATATAGATTTATTGTTACCCCTGCGTTTATTATCCATTTTGGTGCAATTCTGTCATCTAAAATTCTGAAAAGGAACAATTTTGTTCATTTAAGGATGAAATGTCTGACAAAGAACTAATTTATGTACATAATTACTGTTTAATTATTTTACCGTTTGATTTCTACAGTCATTGTCCCTTATTAGTTTTAATAGCCTTAGTTATTTTTTATTACTAATTATATTATAACTAGTTTTAATAGCTTATAAAATTAGTTTTAAGCTATAGTTTTAATAGCTTATTTCCAGATAACAACACTACTTGTATATTTAATGCCATAATTGTATTTCGAGATTTATACATACAAACTGAGTCTTTTTGACCGAACTCTTAATGAAATCGGAATTAAAAGTCTTATAAAATAAAAAACATTTCAAATTAGGTAATTTCTTACGATGTAAATTCCCATTGGAAATTTCCCCCCTAAGTTAAGTCTCCCCCCCTCCCCCATTGAGTTGTGCCTTAGTGCTATGCTATCATATTATAAAAAACCAAAAATTAAGTTTCAGAATAGAATATCGTATATTGGAAAACAAAGTTTAACTGTACTTTCTCGAAGAAAAATTTCCCAGGGTTCGCTATTAAAATAGCTATAAGCTCTTATCTACGCAGAAACGATCTTTAAGCTGAAAATATGGGCAGCAATTAAGCTCTTGGAAAGTAATTAAAAAGAGCTTATTTTCTGTTCCAAAACTCCGATGAAAGAGTCGGAAAATGAAACTTAAAACGCTCGAAATTGGCTTTAAAATTAGGTTCTTATAATCAAAATCAAACAACCTATGCATGAACATTTTCCTGCTTTCTGAGTTTATTTCAATTTAAAATGAGGGATAATGAAAAAAAGTGGACGAAAAGTTTTATAGTTAGCGATTGTATGTTTTGTGGCACGTGGCAATCATAAAATGCAATTTAAAAATTTTACAAAACAGTGCACTGACTTTATTTTTCTAATGGGAGCTTAA
Organism: Uloborus plumipes; assembly: GCA_038373865.1. Classification (NCBI taxonomy): domain Eukaryota; kingdom Metazoa; phylum Arthropoda; class Arachnida; order Araneae; family Uloboridae; genus Uloborus; species Uloborus plumipes. Next base: position 94,371 of record JAXGGA010002027.1, on the reverse strand, counting down.
AGGAGGAAAAAGTAATTTTGTTTTTCATTCCGAACTATTCATAAAATGTAGTCAGTTTTAAATCGAAAAAAACTTCGACTTTTGTTCGTGTTTAATAATAAATTCAAGTTAATGAATGCGATGTGTTTGTAGAGATCTAAAAACAAATTTGTTCTGAAAAACTACTCGTCTCGGGTTTTTTTAGTTTTTGTGTATGTCTGTTTGCGTTTTGGGCGCCTGGCAAGGTCAGACGCTTCCATCTGAAAAAGGGGAGTTAGGTTTTGGATGCGCACTACCCGATGCCTTCAGCTTTAGTTCGCGGACTACTTCCTCGTTGCTTTTCCCTCCATTTCGAGAAAGTCCAAAGAGACTTGGCGCGTGCGCAGATGAGGCGGAGGTCGCACGAAAAAATTTTAGACAGTATATACATATATTTGTGTGTATTTTTAAATATGATTTGTAAGTGGAGCCGAACTCCAGAGCAGAGGTCTTCATTATACGGGCATTTTGGAATTAATTATTGATTCATTTATTTGTTTTTGCTTTCTTTAAAATCGCATAGTATATTAAAAAATCTGGTGTGAACGCCACACTACTTCCTTTTACGTTTAAATTCCATAATAGATGCCTTAAGTGTTAAAATAGTGCCTTAGAGTGAGCAAGATAACAATTCAAACATTTACACTCCAGTTTGTCACCAATCAATGTAAAATAATGTTTTACAATGTTTCATTTTCTAAATATCGCCGATTTTAACATCATTCAGTGAATTTTTTACAAAATATCGCTAAAAGCGCCAAATTGAATCCAAATTCAGAAGCATCATTTTTTCGCCAAATTTGTCGCCAAGTTGGCAGCAAACGCCGACTAAAAGCTTGGAGATATATCGCCAAGCGGTAGCGCCAAATCATATCACTTAATCTGCATTGAAATTAACATTGATTTACCCCAAAAAATGGGTAAAAGACCCCCTTGGGATTATTCAAATGCAACCACAAGGGGAGGTGCACAACTATATCCCCCTCAGAGCCTACATACCAAACCAGAAACTTCTACGGCATACAGTTTTTGAGTTATGCTATACACATACATACGCACATACATCTGCAAATACGTATATACAGACGTCACGAGAAATCTCGTCGTAATTTACTCGGGGATGGTCGAAATGAAGTTTTCGGCTGTTTGTATGTTGTTAGGTACATATGCACGTGCTGATAGGTCTAAGAAACTACACGACATTCATTCGGGGGTGAGCAAAGTCAAAATTTAGACCGAAATTTGAGTGAAATTTTTTTCGTGATCACAATACTTCCTTTACTACGTAAAAGAAAATAAAAAACTATTGGATTGAAAATTTTTCAATTACGACGTTTTTTTTTTTTTTATATTTTTCTGCTCGTTTTGAGGTTTGCTGAGTCATTTTTACAATTTTTGTAAAATGTGTGTGTGTGTATGACCGGTTTTGTGGTCGCTCTAGCTCGAAAACTACTGCATGAAATCAAATGAAATTTGATACACATGTCATGTGAATGTGTGTACCCTCATGTGAATAGGTGCCTATTTGATTTCGGCCCGTAATTCCTCCAGGGGGGGGGGCAATCGAATGTTTTCTCCGCTTTGAGGGATTGCTAAATCTCAGGACAACAGATGGAATCAAACAAAAATTGATCTATAGGCTGACCTTATAGGGTGCAGATGCTGATTCAATTTTGGTGTTATTATCTCAAAGGGATTGAGCAACCGAGCTTTTTATCGCATTATTTTTGATTGTTTTATCCCTAGAAGTAATGAACGGAATCAAGCAAAAATTAATCGACAGGTAGATCTTACAGGGTACAAAAACTAATGCAATTTTAGCTCCAGTAGCTCAAAGAGGGGGGGGGGACTGCAATCGAACGTTCTTCCTTTTTTATTGCGACTGCGATATTTCAATTCAACACATTTTATTCGCCTTTTTATAACGAACAAAACTATTTTAGCTGTTACGGTACACTAAATATGATTTGGGGGGGGGGGGGGGGGCACAACTTTACAACGATAGATTTTAGCCATCAGGACAGAGAAGTTAATCGATTGTAACAACAGAAGACAGAAAAAAGAGCAAAAAGTTTAAAAGTCATGCACCTGAAAATCCTCTTGTTCAAACCTCACTTTCTATGCTACATTAAAACAGTATTTGGTGATCGAGTGCAACGAACATGGACCTAGAAGAGATCCGATTTGCAGTTCCGGAGTTTACAAGCAATAGCACGTAGAAGGCGGTATCTTGAGAGCGCTTTTTCACTTAACGACACGATAACGACGAAAATTGGCCGTTAATATCAGTGCGATACATACGCTATCTTGTCGTTTTTTTGCTCTATTTCTCCGTTCAACTGATATCGTTTCGCGTGTTTTTGCGCTCTTTCAAAAAGTAAGCGAGTAAATGATTATCGGGCCGACGTGAAAGGAGCAGCGGTTGCTTTCCGATAAAATGGTCCGATAAATGACATCGGCTTGACGGAGACGACACAATCGTCATTGATTCGGTATATAGAAAAGCGCGTATCATATTTTGATACATTTTGCAAACGCCAGTGTCGAATAGCCATAATATTGCACGATTTATCGCTATTGTATTTCTAAGTGTGAAAGCGCACTTACAGTAAACTCCTTTTGTTATCATTACCGCCATTATCACCACAGAATTTCGCAAACTCCTCATTCGATGTTCGTGGTAGGTAGTCATGATTGAAGGCCCGTTTTTTTATTACCATCATTCTTTATTATTTAATCACTAGCTTTATACCCGGCGGTGCCCGGGTGCGTATTAATACAACATAGCATTCAGAAAAGAAAAAAAAAAATTGGAAGAATTCTATTCTTATTTGGGTATATAACAATAAATAGGTTTTGGTATATAAATATAAATTGTTGTACAAAAAGTTCTTGGTACAAACTCCCAAAAGAACTTAATTATCACGGAAATTTCACAGAAAAATAGCACCAGCGAAAAGCGAAACATGTATAATTCTTTTAATCCATGTTTTTGCATAATTCCTCTGATAGGAGGATAAGAAAAAAAAATTCTGTATCATACATATTTTGTGCCAAATTAGAGCCGCTATATAGACAGGCCGGCGCATCAAGATTAAGTTTCACCACTTTGGATCCAATTCCCTAACTTTTACTTTCAATTTTTCATTGTTGCGGAGTAGGGTTACCAGAAAAAAGTTTTGGCACACTGCTAAGCTTTGCCAAATCCACGTGCCGCTAATAATTGCTCACAGTGAAAAATTACCAAAACGCGATTACTGGCCAGAAAAGACAACCACTCAAACACACAAACATGTGCTGGATCCAAAGTGGTGAAACTTAATCTTGATGCGCCGGCTCGTCTATATAGGGGCCTTATGCCAAATGAGAACATGATTTATAATTGTTTTTGACTTATTTCATGCTAAAATGAAATAGGTGAGCCTTGAAATGAAAATTCATTGTTTTAATTTTAATCTTTGTTGGAAAATGCTAATATTTAAATACCGTAAATTTTATCAATTTGTAACCTAAAGGCTCATGTCGATTAAAAAAATAGGCCTAATAATAGGCTAGATTCCTATAAAAGGGTCCTTTTTTGACTAAAGACTTGAATTTGAGCTTTTTAGATTTTTTAAAATTCCAAAACCCCGCCTATGAGAATTCTAGGGCATCAAGGAACCTCTGTGTCAAGTTTGATGAAAATCTGACTCAAACTGTGGATTTGTATAGAGGACAAGTATACAAACAAACATACAAGCATTCACTCATTTTTATTGATATAGATTCGATCTCATTATGAAACTATGAATGATTTCATAGTTTTCACAATTCAATTAAAAAAAAGAAAACTGCATTTTTAAAAATTAAACGTAGAAAAACTGTAAAGTAAGCCAAATGTTTTGTGAAAAACAAACGCAAGTGAAAAAAAAGAAAAAATTCAAACTGATCGATTTTTAAACATGCGTTTTCCCTGGCAAACAATCTGTTACAAGTCTCACACGCTAAAATAATTGTAAAGACTTAGCAAAAGCTGATTTATTTCCGCTGATAACAGCGTTTCAATTTAAAGAATATTTTCCACTCGAATTCGCTCTGCCTCGAAATTAATCCCAAAATAAGTGTTTTGGGACGACGAAAAAGGGGCTCTAGTTAAATTTTGCTTTCAGCTCGCTAACGACGTTGCATAATTTTGTCTTCGGACATCGGAGAGAGGTAATTGAGTAGGCCGTAACATGTGATGTGCAGCGGAGCTTAAACGAGGAAGAATTTCTAACGAAAGCAACTATGCTTCCAAATATTTAATGATTTTTCTCTGTTAAGTTAAATGCAAAGTGCTGTGTTTAAATTGATTTGTTTTGTGAGGCAAGTGAATTCAATTGAGTTGTAGCGCTTGGAGTTGTAACAATAGGCTTTTTCGGAAATTGTAATTCTCGTGTTTTAAGTATGCATAACTTTACATTTTGTTGGATTTCAAGTCGCCTTTTGGTTATTTATGGTAACTAAATTATTAGAAATAAGTAAATAATACTGTTTCAAATAAATTTGCTTTGTCAGGCAAGTTAACATAACTGAATTCTTGGAAATATATTTTTTTTTCTTTTTAATAGTAACATTTATAAAGTAATCACGTTATCTTGGTTCTTCTCAGATTTAATTCGCTTTTTATTTATTTATAGTATGGGATGTGTAGCATATAAGGGCTTAAAGTTTAAATATTTCCCCAAAAGTCTGTTAGTTTTTGCTGTTACCATTTCGTATATCAGACGGCAACAAAAACATATAGCTTTCATAATTTGAAAGTAGATGGGTCATTTTCAAAATTTGCTTACATTTGCTGCCCGAAGGTTAAAAAGACGATTTTGAAACATAATTTATATTTTAAATTCAATGCGAACAATTATTTTTTGCAAGAAATACCCCCCAAAAAATTCTATCACTCAAAAAACTATCAAAATTTATTTATTTATTTTTATGTAAGTCTTTAAAAAAGAGAATTAAGGCAAAAACGCTTGTCTATTTCCAACTTTCGCAAGTTCAACTATTTGTTTTATATACTTACTAGTATAAAAAAGTATATACAACAAAAATTTTTTTTTATATATTGACTATTAGTATATGATATTCATAATAAATATTGACAATAGCAATTTTTTTTCATTAAGAAATGTATGAATATATTTTGTCCGGGCAGTTCTTGTCAAGTCCGTTTCCCTAAGATTATTTTAGCTGAAAAAGGTAGTTATTGCAGTCAAAAGATGGTAACACGTATTCAGTTAACTTAACAAACTAGTGACGTAACTATTTCGTACCATTGTGTTTTCCTGAGTCAAAAAGTATTGCTGTGGCGTTTTGCACAAGATTTCTCCCAGGTGCGTATTTTTATTCTTTGTCAAGTCTGTTACCAAAGATTGTAGTATTAATTTTTACTTTTTCTCAACTTTTACCCCGAAATATTGTTCATTATACAACTCTAAGAAAACGCATATTGTCGTTCAATTTTTAAATTCGACAACCTAGCCATAATTTGACATTTTGGTTGAAATGTTAGGTCCGTTACTGGTCAAATCCGTTACCAAATGTCAAATCCGTTACCATACAGTTTTTGATCAATATTTTAACAATCACAAACATCGTTTTAAGCTTCTGGGATGCAAATAATTTCAAATGAAGTTGGTTTTAGGCGCTATGATATAGTTTCAAAGTGAGATTTTACATTGATTTTGTATGGTAACGGACGACAATTTTCCTTGCAACTTAAAGTTTTACAACTGCATTTGAATACATAATTATGCATCATAGTGTACAATCAATTACTTTTTCACACACCTAAAATATGTGACAAAACAGCTGTTAGTGATTAAAAGAAAATAGTAAGTTAACTAAAATTACTTAAAAATTCTGAAATGTAAGCTTTTGGTGAAAATGACCCAGATACTTTACGTTTAACGTATTTTATAAGTTAAAAAATACATACATTCGAGAACTATTATTCTAGTGAGCATATAGGGGCACACGCACCTGTTATTTTGAGTTAATAGAAAGGCTAGGAGTATAAAGGAGTATTGTGGGGCTCACATTAGATTTCCCCCCTCATTAAATACATACATCAACTGCTACATTTTCTCATATTAATGAGCTCTCCCTCTCACTTAAACTTTCTGTTATCATCAAAGGAATAGAACGTACGTATTAAACCGTTTTTAATAGATCATTAGATCTATTAAAATCTAATCTAAGTGTGTGCAGTGCAGGGACGTCATTTCAAGTTTTTCCAGGGGGGTGGGGGGGGGGGGCAAAAGGTAAAAACACAATACAACTTCACCAGAAAACAACAAAAGCCACGCCCACTTATATGTAAATACATTGATTTCTCAAAGTCAGGGGGGGAGGCAAATGACCCCCCCTGCCCCCCTAAATGACGGGCCTGGTGTAGTGGAACTCTCCCCAAAGCAAGAGTGGTTACGGTCCTGGTTCAAAGTAAAATAGTTTGAATAGAAGACTCTGACTAAACATCTCAACCGTGCGTCCTCACTGTAAAAAAATGAATGTTGTATTTACAGTATAATACAGCAAATTTTACAGTCATAAACTGGAAAAAATTGCTAATTGTACTGTAGTAAACTGCAAAATTGCTAGTTTTGCAGTTTATTACTGCGCATTTTACAATTTAAATTGGAACCTCTGCTGCCAGTATTACACTGTTGTTTTTACAGTATAATAGGGCTAATTTTATGGTAATAAACTGTAAAATACAGTGAACTCTCACTTATACGCCGCCTCATTTATGCGCCTTTTTTCACTTATACGACGACTTTAAATGGTCCCAGCACATTTCATAGCAAAATAATGATAGTATCATTCGTTTATGCGTCGCTCTAAAGAAAAATATTTCACTTATGCGCTGAGTTTTCCCCAAAATGTAAAAAATTTAATTTATTTTCTTTAAAAAATAAGTATGTTTCTCACTTTCCTCTTTAATCTTTCGCCCTTATTGTTCACGGAAGACATTTTATCCGCATGATCTAGAGTTCGGAGAGGGACAATTATTTATTATGGATCATTTTAAAGGGAACAGTTTGTAATTAGGTATGCTACAATTTTTGTTTTCTCTTTATCGTTGTAGTTATGCTACAGTAATTGCTAAACCGTGGTAATATGTCCCTTTTCTATAGAAATATTCTTATTCATTCTCTCATTAGAAACTATGTTGCCTTTTAATCCTTTAAATAGGCTTGTTCACTTATACGTCTCTCTCACTTATGCGACATTTTCTGTTGGTCTCTTGGGCCGGCGCATAAGTGAGAGTTCACTGTAGCTAGTTTTACAGTTTATTACTGCGTTTTTACAGTTTCAAACTGAAACCTCTGCTTTCTGTATTATACTGTTAAAACAACAATTTATTTTTTGCAGTGCTAGACCAAGAACAACTTTCAGTCAGAAAAATTAGCCTATAAAATGTAAATTTTCTTCTAAAACTGCTTTTATATTCAAAGACATTAAGCCAATGCCGATGTTAAACAAACTTTGATACGTGATTACCGAAAACGCAAAGCCTTAAACTTTTAATCCGCTTAGCATTAATCACGATAAATTGCTTATTAACAGTATTCGAAAATTGGGAATATGGTTAAAGGTAAAATCATTTAGATGAAGTACACACTGGCGGTGCTCTATTGTTCCGAGGTGGACAGAAAGCTTTGATAAATTGTTGAGATATTTTTAATCAAAACTTTGAAGAATGATAAAAGACAGGAAAGGGGCCCTCGAAAGTTAAGGACAGCCTTTGATTTATGAATTTAATTAATTTGTTTTAAACTGAGTTCTAGTTTTATGGATTGGAGGTAAGGTAAATGTTTGCGTTAAAGATGATGGAGTGGTTTTACTTGCTAAACACATGTTTCATGGCTTGAGTTGTATGCAAAAGCATTCATTTGTGCGGTATTCTTTTTTTATAAAGATAAAAATGCCACGATAATTATAAAAGCACGGCTTTGCGTTGTTTGTCTGTAAATTTAAAGCTATAAACTGCGTTATAAACGAAATGATGTTGTGTTACAGTTAATAATCGCTATTGATATATGAAGCGCCATTGCAATGAGAGAATGGCGGCCGTGGTGGCCTGATCGGTAAGGCATCGGACCAGTAACCGAAGGATCCCGGGCTCGATGCCAGCCTGTCAAAGAATTACCGTGTTCTCTAATGGTGACTGGGGCATGTTAAATATGTTCGTGATCATAAAGTCCTCCAAGTTCCCATTCCAAATCAATATCACTGGGAATACTGGGCCAGGGATTGCTCGCCCCCCTCCACGGCGTAAACCACGTGGAGAGGTAGGCACGGGGGATCCTTGAGTGTGCGAATGCCTCGAGAGATTGTCTTCTTTATTAAGACAACACAAGAAAGAATTCTCGCGCAAAAGAGAGGAATAATACAAGCGAAAGGGGAAACGAAAAAAAGTGTCATCTCCCCGAAATATGTGTTAGCTATATTACCATGTGTTCATCTGCATTGCTTTATTTGCGTGGAATATGAAGTGGGTATTACACAATCTTTCTTCCATTAATGCTTGATAAAATACTATGAGACGTTCTTTTTCCTTTAACCCTTCCAACGAGAAGTTTTCAAAAGAATCCACTAAAAAAATAAAATAAAAGAATAAAGCGTAGACATTGTTATTGCCATACTTTAAACCAGACAATTGAAAAATGATATTTGAAGCAACCTTTTTTCCATACTTCAAGAAACTTGTAATGATCAAACACAATGATTAATATCATACATAAAACCAAAACTCAATCATTTACCTTCCAACGGTACTCGCAAGGACCATCAATCTAATTATTTATGCTTGATCGTAACGAAAAACTACTGTTAAACTTTCATGAATATGAACTTACATTGGAAGTACTTTTCATTTTACATTCCTTGTATGATGCCATTTGAAAAATTTCATCAATTTAAAAAAGTTTCGGAGGATAAAGAATACTGCTATACCGGAAAAAAGGATTAATATCTTTTGAACCTGTCTATAATGTCTAATTTTGTGTCTTTTCCGTGGAGGCAAAATTGCTTTTGAGCCCTTATTCAAAACTTTCATTAAATGTTTAAGTCCCCAGAAGTATTCACATGAGCGATCATTCAGTTATTAAAACTACTTTCTTATGGTTAGGATGAGATTGGTGTAAGTCATCTTAAGGTAATTTCGAAAAAAAAAAAAAAAAACACGCCCACAGGTTTGATTGGATACAATTTTTTAGGAAAAGGAATTGCAAAAGGATGTTTCCCTCAGAAGAAAGAACAGGAATCGTGTCTTGGAAATAAGATGCTAGAACATATGAAGAGGAGCGTCAGTTGTATCAGCGAAAATATAGAAATCAGCCACAAACAAAGGCTAATGCTTGTCCACAACGTTTTTCCATCAAGCAAACTTTGGTGTCCACAAACCTTGTGGAAAAAAAAAAGGCATCGTAAGACGTTGATGGTTCTCTAGGACGCAACAGGGTAGCCTTGATTAGTTCACAAGTTGACTGACATTCAGAGGCAGTAGATCCAAAAAGTTTACAAGGGAGAGGTGACTGATTTTGTGCTCCCCCTCCTTTTCCTTTACCATGTATCCTGCTACACACATGTGTTTCGATCTTCAATTTCTAAATATTTCCAATGCAGATCCCCAGGTTCCTAGCCCTTTTCTTAATATCAATGAAGACCGTCTAAAATTGCATTTTTCGAATTTCAAAATCTAAAAACTGCTGGAAGAGCGTCCCTCAAGGGAGGGATGATCGACCCAATGGCCATTCCCTTGTCCTTGCTGACACTGAACTTGTTGGTGGCTGTATTCCGTATTTTCGCTGGTACAGCTTATGTGCTGTACCAGCGAAATTGTTTCACCACCCAGTTTCCAGAAAATGACAGTTTTATTTTTTATAAGGTGGAAAACTGGTGCTCCATTTTCACATGTCTGTTTTGTGTTATCATCGCCTGAAGCGAAATGGAAATTCTTTTGGCCACCAATGCTTGGACCCCACGCTGGTGAAACCTTCAGACAAAAACATGCTGTTTTGCGTCTATTAACACCAAAGGCAGGGGACTCTCAAGAATGCAAGCAAATAGTCAACAAGTGTTCGTTTTCCGCGAAATCCAGCCATGTGCTTATTGTGTACAACTGTAATCTGGCGAAATGTTGACATTTGTTGCGCCCAGCGAGGATTCCTGTTTGGTGTGAAGCGCCATCCATGACACTATTCTTGAACATAAATTCAAGTAAAATGTAAACCCCTTGACAAGAGAGCGGTAAGAACTTTCATCGTTCTCGAAAACGATCTTGAGAGCGAACAACGTGGTCGATGTTTGTCGCGCAGAGTCCAAAATATCTAAACTTGTAATTTGTGTAACATAGCTGTAAATAGTTGTGAAAATAAAAATACTAGAATATAACTTGCATCCTATTTCTCAGTCAACCAACGAACAGAGTAACTAAAGCGGTACAGTGTGTATTTCCATAAATATCTGAAAGAAATCAACACTTTAGTGTTATCATTAAAATGGATCGTTATTTTTGGAACATCGTATAGTCTATGTAATCGGGATGAGTAAAAAAAAAAAAAAAAAAAATAATAATAATAATAATTTTTCTTTGAATTTCGAAACGTCTTGGATCTCAAAAGTTTCCTTTTAGTATCAATAGATTACCACTAAAATTTCAGGATAATATCTTTAGGTTCCAACATGGCGTCTAAAAGTGCAAAATATCGAATTTTGAAATTTTTTTAATGAAATTAAAAATTTATTGCTCTGAAAATGTTTGAAGTAGGAAATATTAACTCTAAGTAGCACTATTTTTTCCTAAAATTTTCAGTTCAATAGATTTATTTCTTTGCTATCCCAGAAGTTCCAAAGTAGACCAAAAATTAACTTTTAGCAGTCATACAAAATAAAAATCATTACATACACTTAATATAAATATTTTAAAGGCAAAATCTACTTTTTTTTTACAAGTTATGTAATTAATTTCTTATTAAAACAATGTATTGCATAACATTTAAATGCTATTATTATGTGCCATTATTGTAATATTCTGAGGGAGAAAATTAGTATTTTCGGAAAGAAAAATCATAATATTGAATAATCTCGCCTTATTATTCTTTACTATTCCTAAAATATATTTTAAATGTTATGTAATGTTATAATGTTAACATTGTATAACATTTAAATACTTTAATGTTATACACTATATGTAATGTTTATTGCATAACATCAAAGGATTAAAATGTTATGCGATGTAAAATTCACAATAAGAAAATAATTGCATAACTTTCCAAGAAATACGTTTTGGGAATTAATTTTTTCAAAATATATCTGCTTTTATTAACTCTTTTCAGTAATTTTTATTTCAAAAAATGTAGAAATGCAACAGATAAAAAAATTAATAAGAAGCATCAAGCATTAAATTCTCTACCTTAATATTCAGTAAAATAAACTGCATTTTAATTTTCCTCAGAAAAACCTTTTTTTTCCTCTAAATCTTCTGATTGCAAAACTTTTATGGGATCTCGTCCGCTTCGGAATCGGTTTTTGTCATGACATATTAAAAAAGATCAATTTTTTTTCATATTTCTTCTTTTAAAAATATTTTTCGTGTTTCTTTTGTTCACGAAAAAGATATCTAATACTTTTTCTAAATTGTTATTTCTTCAATCTTTAAGTGGTTGATACAAATTGAAGTATTAAATTTCGTACGAGGAACTGAAATGTCGAAATTACGGTTTTGAAATGTAAAATCTGGTCGTATGAATTTTTAAAAACCAATTTTCATTGCTCAAGGTTTTCTTGAAAAAAAAAAAAAATTCGTTCTTTGTATTTATAAATGAATCCTCAAGTGAAAGATCCTCAATGAATCCTCAAGTCTTGAAACGCAATTTTTAAAGCCTCAGCAACTTTCGGTCTAACGCTTCAGAAACAATTAAATGCTACAACTAACAATTCGTTCGAAACAAGATCAGCAGCTGTTTAAAGAATTTTTCATTAACGTATGCATGTTGGGATATAAGCTAAGATCATAATTTGAATTCTCTTAATTAGATACTCAGAATGCGTAAATTTAGGCACCTTAAACAAGTCCCAAAAATATTGAAAATCGAAGAGAGCACGGCATACATTACTCTATTTTTCAATTGTCGTATAGTAGCTGAAAACGAAGGCAGTGAACTGTGCTGCATTTGCTACTAACGGTTTGCTACACAGAATGATCTGAAAAGAGTGAATAAGTTGTATTCTGCATTTGAACAAGTTTGTATCGTAGTATAAATTAGAATTTACGCTATTGGATACGTAAATGTACGTAGTAAATAACTGCATTAGGGAGCTGATATTTTATGATTGCTTTCCTGTTAAAATGTACGATTTAACATATTGCTACTGTATTGCAAAAGTACCTACATGGAACATAATTGTGTGTTGAAAGTTTAAAGCCAACGTAGATAAAGCACAAACTATCACGAAAATAAATAACGAATACATGACGAAAATACAATTACGAATGATCGAGTATGGTTACTTTGACTTTGTGACTGTCTTTTAGCGATCAAGAGTAGGCAAAAGCTTTCGTGATAATTTGTGCTTCATCTACGTTGTCGTCATATTTTAGCACAAAGCTCATTTGATCATTTTTTTAATTTAATATAATGGTGTGTCAAATTGAGAAAGGTTTTATGTGGAAAACTGTTTTTAAGTAAAATCAAACTTTTATATTTTTAAAACTAATTGATGGTGGTAGGGTTAATTAGGGTTAATGGAAACAAGTTCAGTGTTTCAACTTTAGATCCTCTTCCTTTCTTTTCGATTAACTGAGATATGAAAATTGAGTGTGCCTTGTGTTCAAGTTCTTTTGAGAGTGTCTGAGTGTGGTAAATTTGATTATATGACGGTCTGTTAGCGATCAAGAGTATAGAAAAGTTACAAGCACTGCGGACTGATTGAGGTCGTTGTGTAATATTAAACTACTCTGCAACGTTTCTTGACAACAACATCGTGACGTCAGCGTGACGTTTGCGTGCCGTTAGCCTATGAAAAACGAGCTAGATAAAACGTCACAGCCTACTTGGCGAATTAGAGGAGATTGCGGACTGCTTGTGAGCTCTCATTGGCTCCGCTCGTAGTGACGTTCAGTGTCAAGTTAAGTTACTTTCTAGTATAATAGTTTTGCTTTCTGTTTTTGATATTTTCTTGAACGTTTAATGGTTTTTCCCAGCCGGCCACCTTGTCTAGTGATCAGAGAAGTCAGACCGGATGGGGAAGTTCCAGGTTCAAATCTCGGCTCTGGCATGAATGTGCCTTTCCCTCCTCCTTTGTATGAATGTGCTGTGGTGTGAATGACTGCCTGCGTTATAAACGAATATTTATGGCATGTGTGTTGAGCTAAATCGGACTCCCTCCTTAAAGGTGCTTTTAAAAACGGAAACCGCACCTATTCCGCCTTAAATAGAGTTTGTCCACTCTGGATCGGGTACCCGTGTAGCTTAACCTGTTAACTGGGTATGACGAAATATTTCGTCATACATAAAAGCCTACAGCAATGGGCATGACGAAGTATTTCGTCATACATAAAAGCCTACAGCAATGGGCATGACGAAGTATTTCGTCATACATAAAAGCCTACAGCAATGGGCATGACGAAATATTTCGTCATGGAAATTAATCGCAATATATTGAACGCATCACGTTCTACGTTGTTCTTATCTATTAAATCTTAGAGTGGTTATATATAAGCCATCATATTGTCGATGCGTCATGAATTTTCATGTTCTTGTAATCTGTAACTTGAGCGCTATTAACGGGAAAACGGGCGCTGCATGATCTATACTTCGAGCTGCCACAATTTGGATTCATTTTAGTCTGCATTTCAGTATCTTACATGTTAGTAATAACTTTCTGATTTGAATATTCTTATTGTGAATTTCAGTGTTTTATATATTTTTATTAGTAATAAATTTATGACTTAAGTACTTTTTGGTTACTATTTGAGGTGTGATATTACTTACTGAGGTGTGATTTATTATTTGAGGTGTGATATTACTTATCGCTGCGAAAAAAAAGTCCCCATTGTGAAACGAGTTGAGCAATAGCTAATTCCCCGGTTAACAGGTTAAGTAACAGCAGCAACTACGGTGTTTGCCTATTCCATGGATAGTTTTTTAGTTTTTATGTTTTAAGTAACATGCGCATTTTTGTGCGGAGTCTTTACACACTCCAGCGAGTGATGTAATTAATCAAGTGCTGCTGCTAGAATTAATAAAATAATTATCAAATAAATACATTCAACTATCAATAAGCGTGAAATGTAAATAAAAAACACACAGCAATGCATTGGCACAAATTAATTGAAATTAAATACTAGAAGCTGCATGAGACGAGTAACTTGTAAAGGGAGGGCAATAAAGGAAAGACAGGTTGTTTTCTCTGCACTGACACTGTGATAGCAGCAAAAAGTCTTTTACGGATTATATTAATTTTATTTCGAATACACATTTAAGGGCTTGGTGACAAAATATGACGCTTTTGTATAAGAGAGTAAAAGCATTTATTTATTTATTTATTCACTACATCGCTGGTACAGATAAACTAGAGCAAGGTGCTCCGTGGAATAACTTACTCCTTAAAAAAGGAACATTTTATCCCCGAAACACATGTTCAAAAAAAAAAAAAAAAAAAAATCAAATTATAGGATACGTAACGATATCTGCGTGAATTTAGCGTAATGTATTATTATACAAAATATACCTTTGCATCCAATCATCTATTAACTAAACGCTAATTATTACCTTAATTATTGCGTTAAAACCAGAGATATCATAAAGGAAAATATTAGTTGTTATTTCTCTGACCACGAGACAAGGTAGCTGCAAGAAAATATTTACTTTCGTGGATCAGCGAGGCAGTTTTTGATGTATAGTGCTCCTCTGCTAAGTCGATCTCCGACATTGGCAATATTTACCCTTTTTTTTCGGGTAATAGGGAGAGCAATTGAGGTTGATTTGAGTTGGTTCACTTTCATAGTCATTTTGCAAGAGAACTGAAATCTGCGGCTATTACCCTTTCCTGTTACCGGGAAGAGAAGTTAACATTGCCAATATCAGAGGTCAACTTACCAGGAGAGCACTGTACCGGAAACTACTGTACTGACTGTAGGACGGTAGCCACTGCCCCGCTGGACTCTAATGTTCAATTTATAACTCAATACATTTGTGTTTCCTTTGTGGAATATTATAATTTGAACCACTTACTTTGCGAGCTTTTACCCTCCCTCGCAATCAATACTTTCTTTTTATTTATACTGCAATTTGTTACTTATAATTATTTTAGTTTTCTTTGAAATTTTACAAAATGCTTTAATTTAACCCATTAATGCCTAGCGTCCCTTTTTAGGGACGGTCCAAAAAAGGGTCTGAATTTCCCCAAAATGAACATTTCAACCAAATAAGAGTCTTCAGTTAGTACCTTGGTGTTGTTTCAATTCGTTATTAACAGATTGCAGCACATAACCATTGTAAAGTGCGTTCTGTAGCAGTTTTAAAATGATCTTTATCAAAAATGACATCGTTCACAATTTCAAGAAAAAAAGCTAAGTTTTCAAAGTTATTCCCTAGTCTCCCAGTTTATGTTAATTGCTGATTTTATTTCTTCTTGTAAAATGTCTTTTTAAATATTATATCGCAGGTAGAAAAAATTTTTAGTAAAAAAAGTGTGTACCTTATGGAGTCTATCGTAAATTCTAAAGGACGATTTTTTTTCCTTAATAAAAAAAATCATTTTTTGCATAATATTGTTTTTATTATTTTTCCTGCCCATTAAACACTGTTTGTAACCAGTATGCGAAATATCTTTGGAAAAAAAATGTCAGGCTTTAATGGGTTAAGATGTACACATACACACACTGACAAATATACTTGTTGTACATGTAAAACAATGTAAAACAATTGTACGTCAATGTCGATGTGTTCAACGTAAGTTTCAGGAATTTAAACCGACAATTGCCAATATCATATAACCTTCTTTCATTAAAAGAAAAAAGTTAGTCATTTTTTGCGAAATTTTTATTAATTTATTATGTTAACTAGCGGTACCCGCACGGCTTGGCCCGTGGTATAAAATTAAAAGTTCATTTGTAAAATAATTGATATAGCAGAAAAAATGCTCTATTTTAGTTTTATTCAACTATAATTCCTTCAAAGTGATATAAAGATCTGATATGGACCCCACACTACTTAATTTTACGTGTAAATTTCTTAGTAGATGCCTTAAGTGCTAAAATAGTGCTTGGAGTGAGCAAGATAACAATTCAAACATTTGTATCCCTAGTTTGCTACGAAACAATGCAAAAAAATGTTTTACAATGATTAATCTCCTAAATATCGTCGATTTTAACATCATCCAGTCGTTTTTTCGCAAAATATCGCCAACAGCGCTAAATTGAACCTAAATAAAAAAAAAATTTTTTTTTTCGCCAATTGGCGTCAAATACTTGGCGATCAAAAGCTTGGCGATATATCGCCAAGTGGTCGCGCCAATTCATATCACTTTTGTTAACCAATTCATATCACCTTGCATTGAAAACACTGATTTACCCGATAAATGGGGTAAAACACCCCCTTGGAACATTCGAATGCAACCCCAAGGGAGATGAACAAAAATAAGCCAAAAGAGAAAATAAGAACAATTTTGTTGATAACAGGAACCAACAGAAATCTTACCAAAGTTTAAAAGAAGAAGAAAGTTTTCTTTCCTAGCTTAAAAAACAAAACAATACATTTTCCGAAATGAAACACTTTAAAAAAAGATGCAATATCGCAATTGATACGATATTTCGTTAATCTGTGTTTTAGGTACCCTTTTCTCGCTAAATGAACGATAGGCGCGCCAAGCGTGGTAACCCTAGCTATTTTGCGTAGCTGACTTTTTGAAAACGCGCCAAGCAGGGTCCCAAAGCATCTTCACCGGGAAAAAGACAGGGTTGCCAGAGAATTGGAACAAAAAAATACTACGCCTCCTCTAAAAAAATATTACAAAATACTACTGTTTCCAAACGTTGCCAAAATCAATGTTGCTGAAATGCGAAATCTATGAAAATGAAAAAAAAAAAAAAATCCGCCAAATCTTTTAATTAAGTCATTAGTGTATTGGAAACAGGGTTGCCAGAAAAATACTACGCTCCTTATTTGGGCCGAAAAAATACTACCGAAGAATCAAAAATACTACATCTGGCCGTAGCCTACGAAGATTGACGCTGGCAACCCTGGAAAAAGAACGAAACAAAAATAAGTATGAACACGTAACCACAGTAACAACATGAAAAGTTGATTTCCGTTGATAAAATAATTCATTTTATCTCTCTTTTCAAACAAATTTTATTCTAGAGCTCAACCATTTTAGAATCGTTTGGCTTGCTTTACTTAAGGTAAGCCTTGAATTTCGGGATTCTAAAAACAATTGTTACAGCTCTCCTGATGATCGTAGAAACTTCGAAAAAACTTAATTTTTTGCAGAAAATTTCAAGCTTTCGAATGACATAAGACTTGAAAATGTGTGGGAAATATTTCTTCCCTATTTTATCGAATTTCCGCTAAGAGTTCGAATAGAAAAAGAACGAAATGGAATTTTCGAAAAATCGCTTCGAGGTGCAAAACTACATGCTACAAACTAATTTTGTGCCAAGTGGCATGAAAATCGACCGAACGGTTTTGGAACTACGCGCGTAACAGACAGACAGAAGGAAAGACAGAAAGAAAGAGAGACAAACTTTCAGCTTTATTATTAGTAGAGATAGAGATAGAGACTACGCAATGTTAAAATGTCTGAAAAATAGAATAATGCCTCACATTTGTTTGCCCTATGGTTAATAAACAATACGTAAGCTTGTTTGAAACAAACAAAGTATATTAACATAAATACAACGTTTTCAAAAGCACAAACGCGCAGGAATACTGCAAACACGTGTTTCGGCATTACAAAGAACGCCTTTTTCAATGCAAAGAATTGTGAGCTTGTGGATGCACAGATGCTTTTGTCGGATGATTTTGCAGCCATAAGCTCACAATTTTTTGCATTTATGCTAATATATTTATGCACAAAGGTATTTAGCTATTTTATCGATTTTAAACAAAGTATGCTTGCCCTATTTTAAATTTTAGAGAACATCAATTTAAACTTGAAATACAAAACTTCAAAGGAACATCCTATATCCTTTAATCGAGTAGTTTAGATAAAATTTGAATGCTTTACCCTATGAAACACTCTGCTATAAATTTTGGCTGCATAAATATATCTCCAAGTTAAAGCGTATATTTTCTATGGTTGGTTGCCTTACGTAACTTCGAACAACCAATCACATCAAGTTGCACCGATGAGCGAATTGATGGCTTCAAGCTATGTTGATAATCCATCGAAGGAGATATTTAATTATAATGCCCTGGTGAATGAGTTAGAAGTTATTCAGGTATAGGCCCAGAGCAGTAATAAACTGTAATCGAATTTAATGCGGAAGGGAGGGTCTGTTATTTTTGGTGCTAAGATAATTTTACTGAATGTTGTATAGTTTGTCGTGAATATTTTACATTAGTAAACTGTGTCCTTTAACAGCGAATTTTTAAAAAAGAACAAACTCTGTGTTTTAGCTAAAAAGGGACGTTTATAGCCTGCAGTTTTGTAAATATTAAATAAATTACAGCATTGCTCTGATGAGCTGAAGTTTGTCCTCGATAGCGTTTATTTATTTTTGGGGGAGTTCAGGTAAAAAAATAATGTGCTCCTTGTATGGATTTGAGTTGAAATAATTTTGCAACACAAGTATGGTAGCAACATAACTCAACTCAGTGTCAAACACTCTTTCTTGCTAACCCCAAAACAAATAAACGTTATCAAAATCACTCTTCATCTTATCATAACCACGCTATATATTTTCAGTTGCTTTTATTGATTTAATTTTTTTATTATAAGGGTGATTCTCTGTAAACTGGTAATTGGCTGTCCGGACTGAGTATTTTAAAAATAATCAAGTGTAATAAAGTAATTATCGCTCTTAATACAAGTTAAGCATTAATACTTTGTGGCCCAATTGTATTTGGAGTGATAACAATTTATTTTTTTTTCTAGAAATTATCTAAGCGCCAAAAACAGTCCCCTGGCTGTCCCAATCCCATGGTTTAACTGTTAAAGATAGTATTTCAAAAAACCTATTAACACTACATAAATTTGGCAATTAATATCTAAAAATAGAATAATGAAGCTACATTTTTCTTATGAAATAAGGTATAATTACGTATTTCTAAAACTTAAAATTGTCATGTAAATTCTGTCCGGAGTTTTTTCAAACAGTCCCCTGCAACAAATTCAAAGCTGTAATACGAAAAATCTATAACTTTTGCAAATTCTTTTTGGCATGAAGTTTAAAGTAATCAGTGTGAATTTGCCGAAATCGCCGAGAACGGTGTTGAAACGCTACTTTGCTTAGTTTGAGAGCCACATTTGTGATGAAAATATGCATCAGGGTCGTTGCGAAAACAGTCCTCTGGGAAGTGATTTTATTAATGTCAATTAATTTAACTATAAAACATATTAGTTATTATGTCCACGCTTTGTGCCTAAATTTATAGGTATTCTCGTAACTAATTATGTTCCAATAGTTTTGCAGATATTACGCAACAAAGAGCAAAAACACAGTCACCTGGCACAGTCCCCTGCCTAGTTATACTAGGTGGGGGACTTACCCCCCATCATGATTTATCAGAAAAACACAAGCTTCACCTGGTCCTCTTTCAAACCAAAGTAATAGATTCATTTTATGAATAATAGTATTATAATTATACGAACATTTCAAAAAACCGTGCCCAGACAGATTTCGTGTGAAAAATGACGAGTTTGCAGAGAATCGCCCATAAAAGAAATAAAAAATCTTTACACGAATTATATGCTCTATCAGTAATTGGAGTTGAATAACAGTCCTTGTTCTTTTAGATGAAAAGGTTTTGAATTCATGTCATTAAAAATAAAAGCTGATTTGAAAAACAGTTTTTCTATTAAATTGAAGAATTTAAATAGCTTTCAATTTTGAAATGTAGCACATTTTTCATGTTAGGGTTCGGTTTATCGAGTTATTTTTTGATTTATCGAGTTATCGAGCATTCGGTTATTTTATAAAATGTGGGCAACAATTTAGTGAGTTGTGTTTTTATAATTCCTTAAAGAGAGTGAATGGTCAGGGGTTGTTCACAAATGGTTATTTTCTATTATAAATCTAAGTATGGATACACGTAACGATCGCGAACGAGAGTGACTGATTTGTGATCAGCCCCATAAAATCGTTTCCTTTCCAAGACTCAGTGAGAGGCAATTCACTAAATCGTCGATATTTTTCTACATTTTGATGATAATAAACAAAAAGATTGCTATTTTACGGCACATGCACTTTAAAAAATACTTTCTTTTAGTGCTCATATTTTATCAAAGATTGAATGCATTTGTTTAAACTTTCTGTGCAATGTTTTTGTATATGTGTGTTGCCGTTTTATATAAGCTGGGTGAAATTTTGTGGCAAACTCTTATTTTTATAAACATAGCGTTTTTGGAAGAAATGATTGCATCGTTGTGCACATACATGTTATTTTCACGAATGTATTAAAGAGTTGAAGATAGATAGACCGCAATCTATTTTCTGAAACTTACAGCTCATTTCCAGCTTTTTACGAAGCAGGATATTGAAAATATCATTGATCTTCGATATGTTGATGGTCTCTTAGATGCAAGTGCGACTAATTTTATTTTTAGGTGTTGGATATTGCAGAGTTAAATATATCTTTTACTAGCAGTACCCGCACGGCAATGCCCGTGCAATAAATGTAAAGGAAGTTAACTAAATACAGTTTAACTCACTCTTAAGACTTTTCATCTTTTCGTGTGTGTGTGTGTGTGTGTGCGTATGACGAAATTATTTATTTTTAGCGAAATTTTTATGTTTCAATGGAAATTTTGACACAACTGTAGTGCCAAGATTTTCGAAAACTCTCAACGAACGCAGCAATATTGCCCTTGAAATTTAATATAATTCACCAATTTAACCGTAATTTCAATGTAAAATTGGTCGCCAAATCTAAATTTATTAACATAGGAAACCGATTGTGTCAGGTAGCTCAGCCTCAACCATTCTTCCATGATTTTAATGTGAACATTAAAAGGCAAGCAATATAATGTCTTTCGCACCATCTCTTTGAAGTGATTACAATCTAACAGTGACCCTCAAATAAGCAAGATTTCCCAAGGTTTGGTAAATTTCTCGATTGTTGCCAAACTTTACGACGCCAAATACGAAGAATAACTGCATAGCGGTGTTACCGAAAATGTCAGAATGGAACTATTAAAAATTTAGTGATGGCGGCATTAAATACATATTTTAAACATGCAATAAAATACTCTTTAAACGGCAAACAACTACTGTTCCTTCCAGAGCGTTTTCTTTTTCTTTGATTTGGAGAAAGTAGTGTTTCACAGTCTGGGAGGTTTGGTAAATTTTTCGATTGTGGCCAAACTTTGCGACGCCAAATACGGAGAGTAACTGAATAGCTATCACTATTTTTTTTAACAATAATAGTTCCATTCTGACATTTTCGGTAACACTGAATTTTGATTAAGTCAACTGAATAAATTTAAATTCACTGCAACCCCCACCGACGAAAATTATTATATCCTTTAGTTCAAATGCGCTCCACAATCTTTTAAATTCCACTTAAAGTCATGTTAAAGTTTAAATCAATTCGCCAAATAAATCAAAAAGACAGAAAGTTAAGAAAGAAACAGGGGGTATAAATTAATCAAATTGAATTAATTTTCTATACGCTAATTTAAACCACAAAGTAACTTCAGGGACAAAAGAGCAGCTGATCTGGAAAATGGACCTAGCGTTTCAGTATTGCGTACATAGTTAAGCCTTGAAAATGTACTAAATTTGATTAATTAATATCTCCTGTCCTAATTAACAGACAGAAACGTGATAAAACTTTTCTTTTTCAGAAAAAAAACCCTTTCCAGCGATATATAGTATTATGGGGTGGGGGAAGGTTTTCCGCCCTCAATTATGGCGGGTACACCAAAAATGAAGCTAATTAATTATTTTAAAAATAACTAATTCGAAATTTAGAATTCGGCTTTCGAGGTGCATTTTACTGGGATACGTTCGAATTTTTGTGCCAAGTTTCAGGTCTGTAGGTGCTGTGGGGGCTTCTGGCCAGCGGTTACAAACATACAAACAAACAAACGAACACCGTCATTTTTATATATATAGATACTAGCAGTACCCGCACGGCGATGCCCGTGCATTTAAATGGGAAGGAAGTTAAAATTTAAATTCACTCCAACCCTCAGAAGTAAAATTATCATAGGTGAAACGGTATAGTTTTTGGCTACATTAGCGACATCGTATTTGTACGCTTGAATAAAAAATGAATTAAATATTTCTGAATAAATAAAAAATACTTCATATGATACTATATTAATGTACTTTACTACTCATACTGTCTGAAAACACTTTTTCAAATATACTAGCTGCTAGGGCAGCTAGATTAGCTTCCTGCGGCATGTTGATGCATAACGTCTCCCCTCTCTAACTTTTACCTCATTCTGAAGTTATATTATTTGATATAATTTAATGTTCATTCGATTTCAAGACATACCATGCACGTGGCCCGGCGTTGCACGGGCACTTCGTGCCTTGAAAGTAGTGAGAAAAATTTCAAGAAAGTACTCCCCGCCAAGCCGGCTCGCTAATAGGCGCTTCACGCCTTTACTTTTTTCCTATATAAAAAATCATTCGAATTATTGAGATGCTTCGCGCTTTCAAGATGGTGAGGAGAGTTTCAGTAAGTTCAGCTCGCTCAAAGAAAAAAAGCAGACATAGACACTCAGTTTTTAATATAAGTAGATGGCTTTTCAACAAATGAATGTTTCAAAATATTACAAGTAGCTAGCGATAAAAATTCTACTTAAGTGGCCCGCTTATGAGTTTCGTGTTTGATTTAGTTAAGCCTTCATTCAAAATTCTCATTATCATTGTTATCACTGTTTCATAGCAACGACGGTTTGCAAGAATGGATTTCATATTTAATCATTTATTAGGCTTAATCGCTTTAAACTTTACTACTTATTAATTGATATCTTCGCTAATTAAAATCGTATAATTATATAGATTGAAACTAATGAAGCCTGAAAAATTACCTATCTATCTGTACCTGGTTCGACTTTCAGTTCATTGGCGTTCAGGAGAAAGAAGCGTGACATAGAAAGAAAGATAGTTAGAAAGAAAGATAGTTAGAAAGAAAGATAGTTAGAAAGAAAGATAGTTAGAAACATACTCAGTTTTTGATATAAGTAGATTATTAGAAAAAAATCAACGCAAAAACAAAAATGTCAAATTGATAGTAATTGGCCACCTTATCATAGTTATGGGCCATGAAACCAGAGTTATTGTCCATGTAAACATTCAATGTTATACTGTATTATTCATACATATACGAAAATATTATACCTTAACATGAATATGATATACCATTATATGAAGGTATTATACCGTTAATTGAATATATTTTCCATTCATTAAGTATATTATAACATTATAGCATTTAATATCTTTCTCCATCTTTCCCTTTTCTATTTTTTGACTTATCTTTATTTGTTTTAGTCTTCTTTAAAGCATTTTCTTTCTGTACGGCTGCTTGTCCATTCCGTTCTCTTTTCTTTTCTTTTTTTTTCTCTCCTTTTGCTGCTTTTCTTGTTCATTATTTTCAATAGCTGCTATATAACTCTCAGAAATAATAAAGAATGTTTTTTTTGTCTATCCTTTTAAGAAATTTTTGCTTACTCTTTGGCGTATTTTGTTGGTAATCATCAATAAATTTGTTACAATGAGTGATTTTGTTTGAAGTAGATGGCGTATACAAATTTATAGGAGTTTTCAGAGGAGTTATACCAATGTTTGCTACTGTCACATTATCTTCACTGGTATATGGGGCCCAATAACTACCATTTCCCCCAGTCTTTAAGTAAAATGTGCTTCACAACCTTTTAAATTCCACTAAGGCAGGGATTCAAGTGAAACAGGCCATCGCAAACTGCAATCGCTACTGGAAATGAATTACATTAGAACGTTTCTTGATAAAAACATCGTGACGTCAGCGTGACGTTTGCCTATGAAAAACGAGCTAGAAAAAAACGTCACAGCCTACTTAGCGAATAAGAGGAGATCACTTACTGCTTGTGAGCTCTTATTGGCTCCACCCGTAGTGACGTCAGTGCCAAGTTAAGTTGATGATAATGTAATTCACTTCCAGTAGCGATTGCAATTCGAAGCGATCGCAGTGCTGTTTCACTTGAATCCCTGCCAAAAAGTTTTGTTGAAGTTTAAAACCCAATTCGCCAAATAAATCAAAAATACATTAAGTTAAGTAAGTAACAGGAGATATTAATTATTCAAATTTTGTCACTTTTCAAGGCTTAACTCTATACGCAAATTTTAACCACTATGTAACTTCAGAAACGAAAGAGCAGTTTGCATGGAAAATGGCTCTAGTGTTTCAGTTTTGCGTAGAGTTATGCCTTGAAAATTGACCATATTGATTAATTGATATCTCCTGTCGTAATTAACGGACAGAGACGTGCAACAACTTTTCTTTTTCAGAAAAAAACCCTTTCCAGCTATATATAATGTTATGGGGTGGGGAAGGTTTTCCCCCTTCAATTATGGCGGATACACCAAAAAGGATACTAATTAATCAATTTAAAAATAACTAATTCGAAATTTAGAATTTGGCTTTCGAGGTGCATTACAGGGTGATACGTTCGAATTTTTGTGCCAAGTTTCAGGTCTGTAGGTGCTGTGGGGGCTTCTGGCCAGCGGTTACAAACGTACAAACAAACAAACGAACACCGTCATCTTTATATATATAGATTTCCGAAGGAACAAAAACACTGACCAAGTCATAAAATAAGAAATTTATATTCATTTTACTGTGTGGTTAGATGAACATAATTAAGGTAGGTGGTATGTAAAAAGTAAAAATTTCTCAGCAAAATTTGTTTTTTACTACTAAAATGCTTTAAAAAAATTAGTAATATATAAAACGTTTATTTAATGCAGAGTTTGTTAATATGTCATCCTATTTGCAAAAAAAAAAAAAAAATGTTTTAAAAGCTATATCTTTAATTGAAACAAAAATCTTAGTGATTCCAGTAACATGAAAGTACGAAAAAACGACCGATGAGAAAAAGGAGTTCTCAATTTCGCTTTTTCGTTAGAACACATAGGATGGGTTCCAATATCCAATCGGTTCTAAATGTTTCAATTTAAACATTCTTTCATTTCAAATGTTTGAATTGAAAATGAAGCATTTGCATCATTTTGACCATGATCTAAATTCACTCAGAACTTTTTAAATATAGTCGAACGCGCTTAGTGAAATAATCATTTTGCCGCGAAAAAATATTCTAATTAGTGAGATTTTTCATTATACGGGGTCAGAATAATACATTATAACAGTTTAGTGCATTGAAAATGTATTGCATTAAGCGGGATATTCTTTTAATGATATTCTAATAAGCGGGCTCGTCTGTATTTAAACTAGCGCGATGATATTTTTTCCGTCAGTTTGAAATAATTTCTAATTTTAAATTAGGCAATAAATTTTTTTTGGATATTTGGTCATTTTTGAGTTAATGTAACTTTAAGCACTTTATATGTAAAAATAGAAGTTTAATGATCACCTCCTCCAACCTCAGAAAGGTCTACACAATAGGTAAGATTACGTGAGTAAAACTTCTTACACGTTCCTTCTTCATTCACATTTCGTAAAGCAAGTGCATTTCTCTATTTGCAGTTGTGCAGATGATATGATAAATCTAAAATTTCAACTCACCTTTCATTCCTTGATGCATTCCTGACAGAAATTTGGTCCTTACACACATGCTTGGGTGCACATCTCGAAATATTTTTGAGCGCATAAAATCATCCCTTTCATAAAGTTTCGTGATAAATGGAATTTCACCTCTCAGCAGTAGAATCCTAAAATATGTTCCGTGTTCCATGCGTTTTCTAATGTTCGGAGGGGAAAGTTCTAGACCATTTTCTTAACACTTTGAAATCTTTTGAATGTTCTTTTCTAAGAAGAGTTAAATACGCGTAATTGTGTCCTTTTATGTTGCAATAGTTTTTTATCAGGAAGATTTGAAAGGAAGTAATTTGTCTACGAAATAATTTTTTAACAGAAAAATAACGGGGTGTTTAATTTTAGCGCTTTTGTTTCGTGTATGGCCTATCAGAAGACAGTATGAAACTAAAAATTACCGTCCCATGGAGAGATACGGCCAGGCCCGTCATTTAGGGGGGTCGGGGGGGGGGGTCGATTGCCTCCCCTGGCTCTGAGAAATCAACGTATTTACATATCAGTGGGCGTGGTTTTTTTTATGTTTTCCGATGAAATTGCATTGTGTTTGTACCCTTTGCACCCCCCCCCCGGGAAAAACTTGAAATGACGGCCCTGGATACGGCACAATTGTAAGCAAATACTGAAAATCTCAGTTAACTCACACTGAGACTAGTTTCGCTCACGTAAGCAGTAATAGAGCAAAACTGCAGTTCCTGGATATTTTAGTGAGGTACTCGAAACTTGCTAAGAAGACAGAATTCTATTCGAGAACATTTTTGATGTTTAAAGTTGACATTTCCTCGCGAAGGAGAATTTATTTTTGTTTAATCCATATTTGAAACTTTTTTAGCAATGTTTGGATGATTCAGAAAATATTGAGTAATAATTAAATAATGAATTGAGTTATACTTGTCGATTGCATGTTTAACAATTATAACTGTAGTTATTTAAAATATATTCAAATCTAAGAAATGGTGCTGTACTCATATTCATCAACGGAAATTTCAATTCAAAACGGTTTGATAATTTATCATAAAACAATTTCCGTTTTC
Organism: Uloborus plumipes; assembly: GCA_038373865.1. NCBI lineage: Eukaryota > Metazoa > Arthropoda > Arachnida > Araneae > Uloboridae > Uloborus > Uloborus plumipes. Next base: position 67,364 of record JAXGGA010002027.1, on the reverse strand, counting down.
GGAATTGAGTTCAAATCTTAAGCAAATGGTAATCAAAGAGTACGAAATAAGAATCATTTTCATACAATGTAATTAAATTGAATTTGAGAATTACCCCAGCATAAGCATTTAAGATGATTACGAAGTATTATATTGTCACTTTCCCATTATTTTGACAAATGTGTTACTAAAATGCAATAAATGTCTCTTAATTGGTATCGTTCCGGTAGTCATGACTGGAACGTTCCAAGTAGCATGGGGTACTGCATGAAAATGGCTCTTATATAAATGTTTGCATTTTAATTGCTTTAACCATTAGAAATCTCACCAAGTGCCCCAGTCAAAGAGGTGATAATTGTTATTTCGAAAACGAACGGGTGTTGTATAGCAGAGACAGAGTAGTTTCAGATATTTTACATTGCATTGCTTGACGCCTGAATGTTCACGTACCCGTTAATGCCTGTGTGCGTAATTGTGAGAGAAGTGCATTTGGGCTATTTCACCATTACGTGAGGGACAACCAAACTAAAATTTCATCAACATTTGTTATAAATCTTAATACTTTAATTAAATATTTTTTTCCGAAGTCATCAGCTTCAACATACATGAGGACAGTGTACTATGGGCTCTGCCTCCTGACAAACACAGGACAGATTTACGGCACAGAGAGGATGAAATAACATCCATGGGCAAGGCGAGATTCGAACCCGCGACCACTTGCTTACGAGGAGAGTACTCTATCTCTAGGCCCACGTAGCCCCCAATTAAATAGGGTTAAGCACATTTTTTTAAATCTTTGCCATTGATGTATAGATACTTCTGACAGTTCTATTTGTTAATTTTGTTACTTAAAATTTAATTCATTTGCACGCGTCAAGTGTGGGACATTAAAAATCAACCTCTTGTAATGGGCTCGCTGAGTTGTCGCTCTCTCAATGTAGCGATCTCGAAACAAATTGTATGTTTTGAAATCTTAAGGTTGTAAAAGAAACATACCTCGTTAGTTGAGAAATAAAAATTTTAACCGTTGAAAAAAAAATCTGGTTTGGACCCCACACTATTTCTTTTTACGTGTAGTGGATGCCTTAAGAGCCATTATTTTGAAATTCAGACAAGGTGTGGCAGTAACCATTTTTGATTTTCCTCATTTTTTTATATGTCAAAGTAGGTCATGAGATATGAACATTCTGAAGTTTGCAGCCCCCGAAAAAATTTTGTTCGCTCGGTAAAAATTCCCAAAGTTTGATATGCAGCGCTTTTTTTGGTAAAACGGCTGAAAGACGCATTTTAGTGCGCTGTAGTTTTTTACAGAAACGCCACCCCATGGTTATGTTTACATTTATTGATTGTACAATGTGTAGTTATGAGGACCCCATAGTTATTTGGGTTGGGGTGAGTTTCTTTCTTCAGTTAAGGGGCCGCAAAGTATGGTTTTTAGACCATTTTCGCTCGACTTTGAACTGCGTTATTTCCCCCCTAAAAGCAACCCCCATAAATTTTTTTAACATATACTGAAAATTTATACTATGAAGAGAATATGTGATGCGAAAATTGTTTAATATCTCATTGCTTTAAAGAGAAAAAGACTTAGACATTTTTCAAATTTTCAAGAATTTGCGGTTTTTTGATCGCATTTAACTCAAAACAGCAACTCTAGGAAAAAAAAGCTTATATGGATTATGGAACCTACAGATGTGTAGAATAACGTAAAAAAGAAAGTTGCGTGGGGTCTCGTCTCGTTTTCAAGAAAATAATTTTTTTGTAGCTCATTTTAATGCTTTTTTCTCATAGTAAAATGTGTCCATCAGGTGGGTCAAATCTGCTGAAACTCTAAGTATATAGTAAAGATATATTTAAATTTGTATAAGGAAAGAGAAAAAGACTAAAAACACTTAATTTTGTCAACTTTTTTTATAATTTTTAGTTTTTTAATTGCAATTAACTCAAAAAACGTGAAATCCTGAGACTATTATTGAATGCACATATTACTAGCTTTGAAATATTGGAAAAAGTAAATTCCGTAAAGTATCTTCAGATGTATTCTAGTGGGAGGTCACAGTGACCTCCCGAAAAATTTCATGATCGAAACATTTTGCTGATGATTCGGCAAAGTTGGAAACAATACTGCAACATTGAACTTTTCTATTTATTTATTTTTTACATGTTATGATTATTTTTTTATATTATATGATACCTACATAGGTGTAAAACGACGTACAAAATAAAGCGGCCTGGGGTCTCTTCTAGTTTTACAGAAAAAAAAATGTAGCAGATTTTAATGCGTTCTCCCGTAGTAAAATGTGTCCAGTATGTAGGTCAGATCTGCTAAAATTTAAAATATATGATGATAATTTATATATGTGTGTATAGTAATTTTTGAGTGTATAGTAACACTGAAAAAGAATCACAGCACTTAATTGTGTCTAAATTTTTAGAACTTTTAGCTTCTTATTGCAATTATATTAAATCACGATAAATCGTTACTGAGGGAATTATTGAATTTACATATTACTAGCTGGCAATGACTGGAAATATTCGAGAAAGTAAATACTGTGAGCTATTTTTAGAGGCTCCCCAATGGGAAGTCAAAGGAGGTCATTGTGACATCCAGAAAAATTTCATGTTCGGAAAATTTTTATGAAGATTCGGCAACTTTAGAAACAATACTGCAACATAGAAATTTTCTATTTATTTATTTATTTTTTACATGTGGGCTTGATCGTATTTTATCATACGGAAAAATTGGGAAATTCCTTTGGCGAATTAAAAGCATCTTCTTGAGAAGTATAAGATACTCATGGGCACTGGAACTTAAATTTTTACAGAATCCGATCAAGCACACGTGACAAAAATGTATCATTAAAAAATCTCAATGTTGCAATAGTTTTCAAATTTGCCGAATCGTCAGCAAAATTTTTCGATCATGAAATTTTTCGGGAAGTCACTGTGACCTCCCACTAGAATACATCTGAAGAGACCTCAACGAATTTACTTTTTCCAATATTTCAAAGCTAGTAATATGTGCATTAAATAATAGTCTCAGGATTTCACGTTTTTTGAGTTAATTGCACTAAAACTTAAAAAAAATTTAGACAAAATTAAGTGTTTTTAGCCTTTTTCTCTTTCCCTATACAAATTTAAATATATCATCACTATATACTTAGAGTTTCAGCAGATTTGACCTACTTGATGGACACATTTTACTATGAGAAAAAAGCATTAAAATGAGCTACAAAAAAAATTATTTTCTTGAAAACGAGACGAGACCCCACGCAACTTTCTTTTTTACGTTATTCTACACATCTGTAGGTTCCATAATCCATAAAAGCTTTTTTTTCCTAGAGTTGCTGTTTTGAGTTAAATGCGATCAAAAAACCGCAAATTTTGAAAATGTGAAAAATGTCTAAGTCTTTTTCTCTTTTCAGCAATGAAATAATAAACAATTTTCGTACTACATATTCTCTTCATAGTATAAATTTTCAGTATATGTTAAAAAAAATTTGGGGGGTTGCTTTTAGGGGGGAAATAACGCAGTTCAAAGCCGAGCGAAAATGGTCTAAAAACCATACTTTGCGGCCCCTTAACTGAAGAAAGAAACACACCCCAACCCAAATAACTATGGGGTCCTCATAACTACACATTGTACAATCAATAAATGTAATAATAACCATGGGGTGGCTTTTCTGTAAAAAACTACAGCGCACTGAAATGCGTCTTTCAGCCGTTTTACCAAAAAAGCGCTGCATAACATCAAACTTTGGGAATTTTTACCGAGCGAACAAAATTTTTTGGGGGGCTGAAAACTTCAGAATGTTCATTTCTCATAACCTACTTTGACATATAAAAAAATGAGGAAAATCAAAAATGGTCACTGCCAAAATTTCCCTTTTTTGTTCGATTTTCAAAATAATGGCTCTTAAGTGTCAAAATAGTGCTTGGAGTGAGCAGCATAACAATTCAAACATTTACACTCCTTGTATGCCACAAAACAATGCAAAAACAATGCAAAATTTTTACAGTGGTTAATTTTCTAAATATCGCCGATTCTAACATCATTCAGTGAATTTTTCGCAAAATATTGCCAATAGCGCCAAATTAAACCCAAATTAAAAACATATTTTTTTTGCTAAATTTGTCACCAACTTGGCGATATGTCGCCAAATTGGCGTCAAAACGGCGACCGAAAGCTTGGCGATATATCGCCAAGTAGTCGCAACAATTCATATCACGAAAGTCTTCATTGAAATTAACACTGATTTTCACCAAAAAAGGGGTAAAGCACCCCCGTGGGAACATTCGAATGCAACCACAAGGGCAGGTGCACAACTAGACCCTCCTCAGAGTCTACATACCAAACTAGAAGCTTCTACGGCGTATAGTTTTTGAGTTATGCGACACACATATATACGCACATACATACTCACATACATACGTACGTACAGACGTCACGAGAAAACTCGTCGTAATTTACTCGGGGGTGGTTGAAAAGGATTTTTCGGCGGGTTATATGGTGGTAGATGCATACGCACGTGCTGACAGGTCGAAAAAACGACTCAACATTCATTCGGGGGTGAGCAAAAACACAATTTAGACCCAAATTTGAGTGAATTTTTTTCGCGATCACACTACTTCCTTTACTACGTAAAAGGAAGTAAAAAATATGTATAGGGCCGCTCCACGAAAAAGTAGTCTTTTTATCCTGCTCGTGACGCGGCTCATATATGTCATAAAAAATAATAATTTAGAAAGGTAATGAAGAAATTTGTTTACTTAAGAAATCTCACTTACGCGGGTGATTTTTTAAACAACAAGTATTTTGTTCAATACCGCTTTAAATTAATGCTTTAAATGAAGTGTGTGAAGCATCCCGTGTGGGACAAAATTATCGTTTTCTGTGACCCATTTGTTTTTAAGCTTTGCAGCGAGCTATTTGGTTTTCGTGGCTCTCTAGTAGAAGTTTCGCTTCGTATGCTGGAGGTCGTGGGCTCGATTCCTGTCGGTGCCCCAAGTGTTATTTTCTTCTCTTCGCATAGAAAATATTTCTTGTCTTGTTTCATTTGTAAATAAATGACCTACCTCTGGTGTCAACATTATAAAATATGGGGTATTGTATTGAATCAAAAATGAATAATTTCTTTAGGGCGTGAAATTTCGGAAAATGTTAATCAGACACTCTTGCAAGCTGAATGAACTTCTGTTTGGGTGACACGTGTGCCTAGAGGTAAAGTATTCTCCTCGTAAGCAAGTGGTCGCGGGTTCGAATCCCGCCTTGCCCATGCATGTTATTTCATCCTCTCTGTGCCGTAAATCTGTCCTGTGTTTGTCAGGAGGCAAGGCGCATAGTACGGTAGTCCTCATGTTTGTCGAAGCTAATGGCTTCTGTATTAAAAAAAAAAAAAAAAAAAAAAAAAAAACTTCTGTTTCTAGCGTGTTTGAACCGAGCTGTGTTTTGATATGCGCGAAACAAGAGAACAGTACATTAGAACTGTTCCCTTGAGTTTAACTGAAAATTAGCTGGTATTGAAAGATGTTTTATATTTCTGAAAGTTTATTTTATTTTTTTGTTAAATAGATTCAGTGAATAGAAGTGCATTAAACGGGGTTCAGTTAATATGTTGTGATACAAAGATGCATTTGATGAAGAAAAAAATATTTTTATGCCATTTAAAAATACTGAAAACACATTTGAAAGCGATAATCGATTGCAAATCACGTACAGTATGTTGAAGGTAAGTTCACTTTTTCTTCTTTTCTGATTTCTTTTTTTAAGCACTTTAAATATGTCTATACAAATTTATATCAATGCATAAATATGAAATTTTTATCACAATAGTTACAAACTACATGCTACATATTTTTAGATATTTTTAGTCTAGATTATTTCTTGAAGGCTACATTTTAGTTTTAAAGAAATCGAACATTCTTCAGTTTTTCATGTCATATGAACTTTAAATATTTTTTGCAATTGCCTGTTCGGGATGCAGTAAAAACTAAATATGTTGATTGATTTTATTTTTTTTTTAAATGTTAAACCTTTGATGCTTTTGATTAATTAAAATGATATTAAACTCAAAGTTAAATTCAAATTCAGAATTTGCTAGGCCTACCTATTTGCTATCAAATTTCGATTGCCGTGTAATAGGTCATTAATAACGTACTTACAGGTACAGAGCATTGTACTTTGGTTTTGATGATGATACGACGTCACTTTTGTATGTGGTAATTTCTTAAGTCAAATTAGTTTTCTAGTGGCGAGTTAAGGGGGGGGGGGGCGCACCTAAATCTATGTACGCCTCTGAAAATATCATTTTTTTTTACAGAACACCATTTAAGACTCGAAACATAATTTATTTCCCTCTCTTCAAGAGATTGGATTTAGGCAGGGATTCAAGTGAAACACCATTGCAATCGCTTCGAATTGCAATCGCTACTGGAAGTGAATTACATTATCATCAACTTAACTTGGCACTGACGTCACTACGGGTGGAGCCAATAAGAGCTCACAAGCAGTCAGTGATCTCCTCTTATTCGCCAAGTAGGCTGTGACGTTTTATCTAGCTCGTTTTTCATAGGCAAACGTCACGCTGACGTCACGATGTTTTTATCAAGAAACGTTCTAATGTAATTCATTTCCAGTAGCGATTGTAATTTGCGATCGCCTGTTTCACTTGAATTCCTTCCTGCCTTATATGGCTAATTTAGTTTCTTCCATTTGACCTTGTTTTTGTCTCGTCTCTGTTTCGTTATTTGTGCTTCTGGTTTAAGACAAAAACATTTGACTGTTCTTTCTTTCACCATATTATTTCAATTTTAAACTTCTTACATGTGTCTATTTTGGAAATGTTTTGACACATCTACTTAAGGTATATTTCTTCTAGTTCCAGCTTCTGTGAATAGGGACCTCCATGCATTTGCTTCTAAATAAGGGACATTCTGTATCAAGGATAATCAGAGAAAAATTAAAAAAAAAAAAAAAACAAATCTATAAATAAATATGTTGAATTAAATGGAATTAAAGGTTCAGTTTTTTTTTTGTCTTGAAACTGACTCGAGAAAGATTGAAATTAACATGTACAATGAAGCAAGTGTGTATTGTAAAGTTCTTACTGCAATTTACGTGATCGGCTCTGATCAATTGAAGGGCTCGTGCTCGGGCGTAAATAGTGGTATCTGACAAAATTGTAAAACTGGAATTATTTGGTGAAAACATTGGTATATGGTCATATGAACAGAAATATTACAGGGTTTAAGGATATAAACACATCCCTTAATAATGTACCTACACACACGCACTTTGTTTTTAAAATCAAAATACTTATTAAAGTAATTTTTCGAAATTTTCACAACCATACCTTTGATTTTAAAAATGTTAGTTACCATTATTTACACCTGAGCCTTTCAATTTATGCATGCCAGTCTAGGGCCAATAAATAGTGCACTTATCACAAGGTTTCTATATGAAACTTGAAATGTAATCATTAATTGCAATTTATGTTTTTTTGTTCTGATCCCCGAGACCAGCAGAGCTAGATCAGGTCCATGAGTCTATTCACCCGTAGAAAGTCAAGAACCATCAAGGGGTTTTGGATAAGATCCAATTTGGAAAGCCCCAGACATGATAAAATATGCTCAGGGGAGGCCTGAGCAGAAGAGCACTTAGTGCACATCTCGAAGACTCTAGTTCCGTTAATGAACGTCATTGTCAGTAGATGGCCGCTAAGGAAACGGGAAAGAGCAGTTTGGTCTTTTCTGCTGCCTTTTGCCATCAGAGCGCCGCCTGGGCGATCACTCTGGTACCATGGATGCTTTGGCGGTTACAGCCAAGCTGCCCTATTCTCTGCCCTGGAAGTTGAGAATAGTTCGGTAAACGTAACAGGGGACCTTGGCACCATGCTCTCGCTGGCACCGGCTCTCGCCAAACTGTCAACAAGTTCGTTTCCCACTACGTCCACATGGGAAGGGATCCATTGAAGGTGGATCTGACATGAACATGAAAGCTGTTTCAAGATTCTAAGAATGTGGGTCCCTGTACTATCCCTCACATTATGCCAATCCGCCAAGTGCTGGATGGCACTTCTACTGTCCGAAAAGATCCAGATATTCTTCACATTTGGTAGCGACATGATTGACTTCAGACCCTCGAGAATTGCAATGAGCTCGCTTCGGAAAACCGAGCAACAGTCTGGGTTTCTTCTTTGAATCTTAATTTCTTGTCGTTGAAGTCTAATATAAGCGCCACTACCAGAACGTTCATTGTCAAGTTTGCTTCCGTCAGTGTACATATGCACAGCATCAATGGGAGCTCTATTAATTCTTTCTAGAGCCAACTGTTTCAGGTAGCAAGGCAATTCCATATGTTTGATAACTTGAACAGAAAGATTGGTATGAAAGTAGACCCTGTCAAGACCCTCAGCAGGGTCGATGACTTGAGTTAGGCTGTGTTGTTCAACAGAACTGGCAATACTTTTCTCAGAAGTGACTCTACTAAAGGGACTGTCCCGTTTAAGCCTCTGGTTATTTCTCCAAGAACCGAGGAGCTTCGAGGTACGATTTTGGGATCCAAGACTGGAGAGTTTATTGTAGTATTTTACTAGGTATGCTTTTCTCCTAAGACTCAATGGCTGCAGATTGGCCTCAAAAAGTACGATATTATTTGGACATGAGTTGCGAAGTCCTGTAATAATCCTTGCAGCACTAAGCTGGATCCTTTCAAGTTTTTGCAGGTTTGTTTCAGATGCACAGTAAGAAGATGGGGAATCCGTATTCCAATATGGGTCGAATAAGAGAAATAAAAGTATTTCTTAATGTACTAGCGTCGGCACCCCAGTCACGACCTGCAATGTATTTCAAAATTCTTAATCGTTTCCTAGCTTTCAGAGCCAGCTTATCCAGATGTCCATTTCCCAGTATCTCAGGATCCAGTATGAAACCCAGATATTCTGGGTGTTTCTTCACTTCAAGGGGCTGATTGTTCATTACGATTCTTGGACGGAAGTTATATAGTTTTCTATTTGTTGTGAAGAAACTCACGGTAGACTTTGATGGGTTAAAACTTAGTTTGTGATCAACAGAGAAGTTTCACATAGCAGTCAGAGCTAGGTTCACTCTCTCCTCCATTTTCTCAATATCAGAGCCATAGCTCCAAACGACTATGTCATCTGCAAATAGGCCAATGTCACAGTTCTCTGGTATAGTTTTTTCAATTCCTGCAATAAAAAGCGCAAACAGTGTAGGACTCAGTACTGAGCCTTGAGGAACTCCTTGGCTCATTTTAAAACTGTTTGATATCTGATTATTGAATCTCACTCTGATGTGTCTATCTCTTAAGAAATCGTAAATCCAAGGTAGCATTCTACCACATATACCAATCTTATGTAATTTGCAATTTATGTTGCATTGCGTATTGCATTAACTTGCATTGAACAAGTTCAGGTAACGAATTATCGAAAAAAAAAATTGTAGTAAGTAACAAAACTTTGCAATTTCCAAATTTTAGAATAAAATTTAAGCATTTAAAAATACAACTTTTTGTTTGAATGATTCTGAGTTGTATGTATTGTGCATGATATATTTTCAGCGATTACTCTAAAATGTTAAGTTTCTGTTTATCTATTATAAATTTACAGTGCGTTATTTACACTGCATGAATGAACTCAAATACCTCTGATGAATTGACACTTCTATTTACGGGACAAAACTTTCAGTCCCATTAATGTCCTTATTAAGAAGTTCTACTGTACTTTTCTACCGTTAAGAGTGTAAATTGTTTTGTGCGCTTATTAACCCCTTCAGTTCATTGATAAATCATCTTCTGTGAATCTAAAATTTGTCACACTTTGTAGAAATAAAAAACTTGAAAACTATTTTCATATTAATTTTTTCGCCAAAAAAATACATTTCTTTTGATAAATTGCTGTGCTTTATACTTATGTAAAATATTGCTTTCCTTATTTATTCCACCCTTTACCATTATACTAATAATAATGATCAAAGACACCATTTTATCAAGAGGATAGTTGAACTCTATCGATTGAGAGATGATGATGATAATAAAGTATTCTTGTCATAGACGCAATACATCACGCGTATTTCGCATACTACAAAAGTTTAGAAAGAATGGGAAGCGGAATTGACAATTGGATATTTGTGTCTCCATGCCATGAATTTGAGCAGTAACCGATACTTTCAAAACGTTGCCTGAATAATTTATCACATATTTTTACTTTAGTCTCCTACATTGCTGGGCATATTTTGTAAAAGAAGGGAAATAAGTCCTTTCAGAATACAATTTTATGTGTTTTTTTTTTTTACTTTGTCTTCTGTATGACACGTGGCAATATCATCAATTGTAACCTTATCTTGACTTATCCTAATGAAAGAACTAGTTTTTGTAATTGAGCTGTCATATGAATTTCTAAGAGATATGCAATATGAATTTCAGCTGGTTTACTAAGCACTACTAGCTGACCCTCGAGAAGCATTCACCCTTGACAGCATTTGATCAAAAATGCGACTTTTTTAACGGGAACTTTTCGAAAGACAGGTACAAAGTGATTTTTTTTATTTTTCTCCTATTTTTGAAACGAAACGCAATGATGCCTTACTTTCGTAATTTTACCAAGTATTAATTGAAAAAAAAAAAAAAAAAAACTTTAAAGAAACATTACTCATGTTAAGATACTACGCTAAAAGATTTTTTTTCCTCCGATTTTAATGCAACTGTACAACTGTGGTGTGGTGTAAAATCCTACAATCAGTTAAGATTAAAAATTCTTGGGAAAGTGGATCAAAATTAACCGGAGAAAAGAAGTCATCCAAGAGCGACCAATACCGTAGCAGTATCGAACCTGCGATCTTCGTGCTTCTAGCGTGAAGCTCTATCCAACCACGCCAACGAATCTTAATTTTCTGATGATATTCCTTGAAATAATGTGTAGTACAAACAGAAATAACGTTTTATTTTGGCACAAAAAAAAAAAAGAAAAAAAAAAAAATTCGACAGAGCTTCTATTTTTCATCAAGATTCAGCACGATAAGATTTAAAATGAGAGGTAAATCATTAAATTTGATAAAGAAATAAGTTCTTGATTGGTGTCAGAAAAAGGGCTAGAGAAATAAAAAATAAGATTGATTGCATTTGTGCAGAAAGTTATATTTTGTTTATCCTGAAAACAGCGATCGCAATCATGACAGGATCAATCAGAAAGCAACTTAATCAATCAAACAATCAAGTTGCGACCGTTTTCAGTCAAAAGCAATAAGAACAAAATTTAATTGATGTAAAAAACAAAATTGAATTGATGTAAAGTACAAAATTGTATTGACGTAAAGTTTGCTGTTCTACGTTACACTGAATGTATACAATGGACAGATACAACATGTACACAAGAAACAGTTTTGAAAAGCGTAATTAATGACTAAATTTACGAATAATTTAAAAAAATAAGCATATTTTAAAGAGCAAATAATGTGTCCTAGCAAGCAGAAAACAAAACTCTCGTCTATTTTTCTTTTAATTATTGTTAATTCGCTGTTAATTATGATCAGTTTAAAGTGTAGCTTTGTAATAAACGAACGTATGCTGAGCGTTAATTTTACAGAACAAAGAAAAATAATTTATAAATATTTGACTATTATGTGTTAAATAAAGTTAAAATTTTTACTATTTAGTTATTAAACGGACTCGATGAATTTTTTTTTTTCACTTCTAGGCGTTTGGACACTAAACACTTCCTAACAAATAATTCCCTCACTAAACATTACTACCAAAAATATACAAAGCATTGACGAATAAACTATTAAGATCCTAGAAACAAATTAAAACCCCCTATGTTTTACGACCTTTAAAATTTCTCACTTGCATTAGATGTCGGTAAACTTTTGCGAAACTTGCCCATGTTCCGAATTTTATAGGTTCTTCACCTGTACTGCTTGATACAATAAAACACTAAACTCAACTTTTGATTGCTCTCTATGCAGCGCCATAATATTTGATAGTACAAATCAAATTTTTTTCAACGTAACTGCAATACCTAAAATATGCTAATAGCTTGCATGTTACATACGCTTCATCAAAAACATTTCTTCAATCGTCGATACGTTTTTGTCTTAACGAGATCATAAAAATATCGTTGATAAACGTAAGGAACAATGTCATTTCGCAAAAGTTTCAGTAAAATGTCAGGAAGAAAATTCGGTCATAAAATGGGTTAGGCTAAAGTGTAGCAGTTTAGTTAATTAAAGTGTCAGTATGTTTAGAATCGTTTAGTTTTTTGATTGTTTTTTCTTTTACTGTTGTCCAGTTACTTTTCTTCGTGAACGTTACTTAAACTAAAAACCTGCTGAGAAATAGTCATTTATGAAGTTGACTGAAAAAAATCAATTCCAATGTACCTTTAATGCTAATTAGTTTTAAGTTACAGTGCAGTAGTTTAATAATAATAATAAAAATAATTATAATAATTTACATATACTTTGGAGAGAAATTATAAAATGTGCTTTAAACGTTTTATGTGGTAGATTATTTTACTTTAAACAGTACACCTACATAGGTTTGTACGACTATTCTACCACAGAGTTTTTGTTGCAATTTAGGTTTGTTTGCTGGGTATCTATGGATGCACGGAGCAACTTTACTCTCTTGTCACTTAGCGACTTTTTCTTTGCCTGTTTTTTTTCTCTGTTTAAATAACACTTTTTTTCAACTACCGAATAATAAACTTTTTAAATTGATGAACAAAACCTGTTGCAATGAAAAATATCTTCAAGTGCAAATAGTAAACAAACAAAAGTTCGTGCTGCCATCAATTGAAAATGCCACGATGTATTTACTTTACTATTAGCAGTTGTATTTTTTACATGATAAAATAAATTAGTTTTTCTAACGAATTGACGTAAACTTAGACTCAAAAGACTTGTAAAGTGCCGTTTCGAAACATTTGATTGCCATAAATGCATAAAATGTGCAACAATACGCTATTCAAATTTTAAATAATAGTTAAAAAAACAAAAAACAACATTCTTTATTGTTTTTAATTACTTTTACGCAGTAAAGGAAGTGTTGTGATCACGAAAAAAAATAAAAAATCTCAAATTTGGGTCTAAATTTGGATTTTGCTCACCCCCGAATGAATGCTGAGCAGTTTTTTCGACCTGTCAGCACGTGTATATGTACCTACCAATATATAACCAGGCGAAAAATTTTTTCAACCACCCCGAGTTAATTACGACAAGTTTTCTCGTGACGTCTGTATGTACGTCTGTATGTGCGTATGTATGTATGTCGCATAACTCAAAATTTATATGTCGTAGAAGCTATATAGTTTGGTTTGTAGGCTCTGAGGGGGGTCTAGTTGTGCACCTCCCTTTGGAATTGCATTCGGATTTTTCCAAGAGGGTGTTTTACCCCATTTTTGGGCAAATCAGTGTTAATTTCAATGCAGACTGAAATGATATGAATTGGCACGACTACTTAGCGATATGTCGCCACGATTTTGGTTGCCAAGTGTTTAACGCAAACTTGGCGACATATCTCTAAGTTGGCGACAAATTTGGCGAAACAAATATTTTTTTGAATTTGGGTTCAATTTGGCGCTATTGGCGATATTTTGCGAAAAATCCACTGAATGATGTTGAAATCGGCGATATTTAGAAAATGAATCATAGTAAAATATTTTTTTGCATTGTTTCGTCGCAAACCAGGGGTGTAAATGTTTGAATTCTTATCTTGCTCACTCCAAGCACTAGTTTAACACCTAAGGCATCTACTAACAAATGTACACGTAAAAGGAAGAAGTGTGGGGGTCCATACTAGATTTTCTATAATGTAGTCCTACGTACATTTATGCTACTGATTTTATCATTTGATTGTGATGTTTTTACATTTCATTACCCTTACGATTTCTAGATATTGTATTTTATAACATAAAAAAAAGAAAAAAAAAAAGAAACTGCTTGACGCAAATCCAAGTAAAATATGTCTATATTCTGGAAGTTTCATTTTAGAAAAGTACTTAGAGACCTAATGGGACATTCTGTAGTGTAATTACCTTATTTCTGTGTTGAAACTTATGTTTAACAGAAAAAAGAAATTTAATTGCTTTTTATATTGAAGAAGAAATAATATTGGGTATAATAAAAAATAAATATTTAACACTTGACATTACAATAAGACAAGTTTTCCAATAACATATAAGCGAAAACGACACAAACTCAAAGTTTAATAAAGACATTTATGAGAGAAGAGGGAAGGTACAAAAAAGCTTTACCTTATAAAGAGGAAAAAAGAAAAATGAGCAAGAAAACAAAAAGAAATTCTCCGAAAGGTTTTTGTTTTCAATCGAATCGAATCTCTGCTATCAATCATGAACGAAACTTCAGATTGGACCTCCAGAAGCTGCAGCTGAGGAGGAAGAGCCGAAAGCAAATTCTTGTTTAATTTCCGGCAACCTTGTAATTAACTTCTGGGTTCGCCTTCTGTACTTCTTCAAACTTGTCAAACTCTGAATGAAATCTTCCAGGGTCTACGAGATAATGTTGGTTTTTCCGCAGTTATTTTTACTGTATACCATTTTCTTCTATTAGATCGTATTCAAGAACTCTTTAACGTTTTTATGTTACTTAAAACAAGTACGAAACATTATTATCATTATTATTTGCCTCAATGTCATTTTATTTTTGCAAAATTAATGTTTTCTGTACCAGGTTTTCTTGTCTTTTCTTAACTTCCCACAATAAGAATTTATTTAAAAAAAGTTTCAGAGTTAGATTAAAATATTATCATCCTCGTTATCAATAATAACAAAACTCTCTCTCTTTTTTTACATTAAATAAATTCAACCTATGGGAAATATAGCTTACAGAAACAACTGTTTTGTTTTTTGTTTCCAATACAGCAGACACTCATAAATCTGAATCACGGTACATTTAGGCAACAGCGGCATTTTCTCATGTCATTATTCATCGTATAATGTTAAAAAAGGACACGTACCTCCAAATTTAAAACTGGCTTTGTATGGCATTCAGTTGTTGTTAATTATACCCCTAAGGTACTAGAGTACGAGTAGATACATCTACCCGATTTAACGTGGAATAGGTACGGCTTCCGTTTCTACGAGCACCGTTAAGGTGAAGGTCCGATTTAGCTCAACGCACATACCATAAGACCAGTTTATTGAGTAGGCAGCCACAATCACAACATACATTCATACAACACACATGCCATAAGACCAGTTTCTTGAGTAGGCAGCCAAAATCACAACACACATTCATACAACACACATGCCATAAGACCAGTTTATTGAGTAGGCAGCCACAATCACAACACACATTCATACAGAGAGACAAGGACAGAAGAGAGAGAAAGTACATCCCTGCCCTAGCCGGGATTCGAACCCATCCCGGTCAGACTTCTCTGACCGCTAGACGAGGTGGTCGGTATGGTTGGTGTTCCGTAGAGTTGGTGTTCCGTATAAAGAGGAAGCATTATTATTTTTGCACTTAACCCATTAATGCCTAGCGTCCCTTTTTAGGGACGGTCCAAAAAAGGGTCTGAATTTCCCCAAAATGAACATTTCAACCAAATAATAGTGTTCAATTAGTACCTTGGTATTGTTTCAGTTCGTGATTAACAGATTGAAGCATATAACCATTGTAAAGTGTGTTCTGTAGCAGTTTTAATATGATCTTTATCAAAAATGACATCGTTCACAATCTCAAGAAAAAAAGCTAAGTTTTCAAAGTTATTCCCAGCTTCCCAGTTTATATTAATTGCTGATTTTATTTCTTCTTATAAAATGTCTTTTTAAATATTATATTGTAGGTAGAAAAAAAAATTTAGTAAAAAAAGTATGTACCCTCTGGGGTCTCTCGTAACTTTTAAGGGACGATTTTTCTTTCCTTAATAAAAAAATTATTTTTACATGATATTTTTTTAATTATTTTTCCTGTCCGTTAAACCCTGTTTGTAACCAGTATACAAAATATCTTTGGAAAAAAAATGTCAGGCATTAATGGGTTAAAATATGAAAGTAAGCAAATATTACAGTGATCTTAAGGAGACGCATTCTTAAGTTATAAAAAAATATTCCGTTTCGTAAAATATGCGGATCAGTACATCCATTTTTTTTTTATTTAGAGAAACCATCAAAAAAAAAAAAAAAAAAACACACGCACATATTAAATGGTACGCGAAAAAGGGATACATGTGTAGGCAAAGGTTCGAATGCCTGTGCTACAGTATTTGCTAAAATAAATTTACAAGCCAAAAAGCTATTTCTACTGTGATATAAATGGGAAGTTAGCAAATCTCTTTCCTCTCTGAAAGTTTGTAAAACTTTAAAGAATACTTGTAACTCTGCTATAAGTGGAACTTTAATATATATATAAGTACTTCTTAATTTATTTCAGTGTGGTATGTATTTACTTTACAAGTCTATGAAACAGTTGCATTGAGTTGCATGCGTATGCATTCATTCAATATGTTTTGAAGTTATAAGCTTCAAGAGATTACTATATATGAAGTAAAAATGTATGTATTATTTTATAAAATTCCTTCTTTGAGAAATATTTTTCTTTCTTTTTGTACAACATAGTTGCTTTTTGGTACTTTTTAAAGCTCAAACTAATAATAATAAAACTTTTTGGCGCGCGATTTAAAAGCATTTGTAGATTTATTTTAATCTTTTTTCGTTTTACTTAAAAAGGACGATCGATTGAAATATCTTTCCAACTGTTTCTTATTCCATATATCACTAAATCTTGTTGATCATTAAATTACTGTTTTTGTTCATGTCGTTTCATGGGCAATAAATTTAATAAGTTGATTAAATGGTATTTGAGTAATGTTACAAAAGAGCGCAGTCCGTACAGTAGAAATCTCAAAGGAATCAGAAAAGATACGAGAGGATACATTTTTGTAACTCCTTCTTTCAGTGATATAAATGATGTACATCAATCAAGCTATGTTTTTGATTGATTTTATCAATGGCACGGGGATGAGATGGGTTTCTGTGGTGACTGATCTACTGCCAGTCACATACTCTTTTAGATATGGTACTAAGTTTTGTCCGCATATTTTGACTTATACATCAATAACAGTTGAATGTTCTCTTGATGTAGTTTGAATATGGAACACTTTGACGAAAATGGTACAAATCGCGTGTTTAAAAATAAATTTTAATAGTTACGAGTAGTTAATCATTGTTATTTTTAAATGATTCTCCATTTAGATTTGTGTAACCCTGTGTCAATGTTTGCTCATAATTTATTTGTAAAGGTTTCATAAATATTTTTCCTTCGAACAAGAATTATACTACGCTGCAAGGTTTCTTGACACTGGCGTCGTGACGTCAGCCAATGAAAAACGAGCTAGATAAAACGTCACAGCCTACTTGGCGAATTAGGGGTGATCCTTAACGGCTTCTGAGCTCTTATTGGCTCCGCGCGTAGTGACGTTTAGTGTCAATTTATGTTGCTTTCTGGTATAGAATATAATAAGTGTCCGCTTCAAATATTTGGGAGTAAAAGAGGGTTGAAGGTTGCGCTTAAATAAAACTAGCAATATAATTTATCAGTTATATTATACTTTTAACATTAAAATAAATTTGCGACTCAATTTGTGAAACAAATTCCCCTAAAAAATTGTCTTTCATTAATATCATTCCACCCCAAATAAAGAAATCGTATGAGAAACAAAAGTCACAATTCAATCAAACTTTCAACAAATGAACTGAAATATAAAGATTTTTCACAACGGTATGCGTTTCCTTGGAGAATACCTACGTTACATAAAAAGAGCTACATTGAAACATAATGATGAACTTCTGTTTATTAATGAAGTTGAAGATAAAATAAGTCAATCGGTTGAATTTTCTTAAAATTTCTGTATCAAAGAAAAGGGTTGTTCTAGAAAAGCATTCCACCTACACCAACCGACTCTAAAATATTAATAATGCGTAAAATTATACAAGCTGGTTGATCATGTTTATAGTTAAACTATTAGTGTAATTGTAAATCAATTGTTTATGAAATGACATTTAAGGAAAATATTGGAAGCTCCATGAGAATTGCTTCAAACAACTTAATAATATGCGGGGACTAAAAGTCGCTTGATTTAAAAGTTTTTCTTCTAGAAATAAACTGTTTTCGCGAGTCTCAACAATTTCACATGCAAAAAAGAATAACATTGAATATTTCTACTTGAAAAGCTATTTTTAGAATTTAAGCCACGTCGAAAAAAAAGTAATTTAGAAAAAGAGGGGAGAAAAACGCTTTTTTTTCTGAGTAGGCGATGAAATGCAAAAGAAAACTTCGATCAGTTTGTAATGCAGTAGATGGAATGATTAATGGAATTTTAGACTCTCGTCATGGTTTGGAAGGAGAACGATTATTTGAATTTCTCTGGAATTCTTTAAAAATGCATTAGTGGTTACTCAACCTATGATGCAGAAATTAATGAGGTTGAGCATCTAAATGGTTTTCTTCATTACAGTTGAATAGTTTCTGCATTATAAATGCCTTTAGTGTGTCTTGGAATAAAAATATTTAAAAAATAACCACATGTTTTGTATGATTTTGAGACAAAACAGACAATACCTGCCTCATCAATGCTTCGACCTTCCGTCGCATTGTGCTCTATGCTACGTTTTCAATACAGTCTATTTTTACACTTTTGAATTTTCGGGGGGGGGGGGGGGTCGCTTACATTACACATGTTCTTACATCTTGAGAATTCTATGGTATTACAGACGACGCTCGATATAACGAACATCTCCATCCTTCAGAAAACGGTCTTCATAACGAATGGTCAATATAAGAGGTAGAACATAGAGTATAATGGGATTCAGTTGGGGTTTTTTCTCACCGGTCGTTATATTAGGATGGTCTTTATAACGAATGGTCGCTATAGTGAGCGTCGACTGTATTTTCATTGATTAGGAAACTTTTATGCAACGTTATACTGAAAAAAAAAAGGCTTTAACTTTATATAATGCTTATAGTGGCGATTCTCTGTAAACTCGTCATTTTCCATACAGATTCTGTCCAGGCATGCTTTTTTTGAAGTTCGTAAAATTATAACAATATTGCTCAGGAAATGAATCTATTACTTTGGTTCGAAAGAGGGTGAAGTGAAGTTCGTGTTTTTCTGATAAATCATGATAGGGGGCAAGTCCCCTGCCTAGTATAACTAAGCAGGGGACTGTTTATTTGTACTTTGTTGCGTAATATCTTCAAAGTAATTCGAACATAATTAACTTTGAAATTACCTATAAATTTAGGCACAAATCGTAGACATTATAATTAATGTGTTTCATAATTTAACTAATTGACATTAATAAAATCACTTCCCATAGGACTGTTTTCGCAACGACCCAGATGCAGATTTTCCTCACAAATGTTGCTCTCAAACTAAACAAAGAGGCGTTTCAATACCGTTCTCAGCAGTTTCGAAAAATTTACACTGATTACTTTAAACTTCATGCCAAAAAACATTTGCAAGAGTAACAGATTTTTTTCTTTGCAGCTTTGAATTTGTAGCAGGGGACTGTTTGAAAATTTTGGACAGAACTTACATGGCAATTTTAAGTTTTAGAAATACGTAATTAGACCATATTTCATAAAAAATATACAGTTGCATTATTCTATTTTTAGATATTAATTGCCAAATTTATGCAGTGTTAATGGGTTTCTTGAAATATTGCCTTTAAGTGTTAGACTATAGGTTTGGGACAGCCAGGGCACTGTGTGTTTGGTGCTTAGATAATTTATAGGAAAAACAAATTAAATTGTTATCGATCCAAAATACAATTGCGCCAAAATATTAATGCTTTATTTGTATTAAGATCAATAATTACTTTATTACACTTTCTTATTTTTAAAATACAAGTTCCAGACAGCCAATTACGAGTTTACAGAGAATCGCCTGTATACACTGCGATGCAAAAATTTAGACAAAATGCAAATATATGATTAAAAAGAGAACTACTCGGCGAAATGCTTTCAAATTTCTACTGCACGTAGACAATATGATCCCAAATACGTGTCTGGAGTTTTAAAAAATATAACTGAAAGGAAAACCGGAAATTGCAAAAGACATTTTTTTTTCATTGCTGCAAAAGTTTAGACAAAAGTCAGATTTTATGCAAATATCCCTTCAAATGTGATTGGTGGAGGTAAGGCGTGACTATTTTCTTCAACTATAAAGTGCAGAGAGCGCTCAATGAATAATCAGAATCTTAAAATCTCTGTAGTTGTCGTGTAAAGAAGATGAAAAAGTTTGAAAACCGATATTTGAAAGTGAACGCACTTTGTTAATTTTTAGTCTTTTAAATCGGTCCTAGTATGGTAGTACATTGTTTTTTACTTCGTGGAGAGCAAATTTAGACATACGTATTGATCAAAAATGCTAAGAAAATTTTTTTTCTTAAGGATGAAGGAATTGAAAAAACGGCTCGAACTGACAATTTGCCCCTTAATCCTACAACACTTCAACTTGGGTCAAAAACAGCAGGTGACAGCATAAGTAGATAAACAACTCAATTAGGATGCATAAAAAAAACAAAGAATTGTGTGTGAATCTTTTCAGACATAGTATCCCAACGAAGCCAGATTTTAATAGTCAAAGTAGCACAGCATATGCTCATCGGATATTTTCTGAAGTCACGCTAATAGAATTATAATCCATCTATAGGCGATCCAAATTTTAATAATTTTCATCAGAGAAAGTAACATTCATTTTTTAGTCACGATGATACATGTGCTGCTTTTCCCATTAAAATTTGGCTTATTTGGGAAGCTATTACCGAAAAGGTTTAAGCACAATTCTTTGTTTTTTTAATGCATCCCGATTCAGTTGTTCATCTACTTATGCTGTAATGTGCTTTTTTTGACTTAAGTTGAAGTTTTGTAGGATTAAGGGGGGAATTGTCAGTTCGAGCCGTTTTTTCAATTCCTTCATCCTTCAGAAATATAGTCTTTCTTGGCATTTTTGACCAATACGTATGTCTAAATGTGATCTCCACAAAGTAAAAAACAATGTACTGCCATACTAGGACCGATTTAAAAGACTAAGAATTAACAAAGTGCGTTCACTTTCAAATTTCGGTTTTCAAACTTTTTCATTTCTTTATACAATTACAGAGATTTTAAGATTTTGATTATTCATTGAGTGCTCCCTGCGCTTTATAGTCACGCTTTATAGTCATAAATTTATTGTAGGGTGAGTTCTGGTAAGTGCGTCCACGGGGTAAGTGCGTCCACTGGGAATTATATGAACACTGTCCTGAAATGGCTCCTGCAACACATCGACTATGTTAGATGACTGTCTAATGATAATTTCAATAGGTAGGATTCAATCCTGGATTCGATAGACGAAACACAATCAGAGACAACATAAATGTCTTCAAAAAAACTCTAAAGTAAAGATTGAGAAGGTTTTGTTTCAGTTTCTCTTGTAGTCATACCAATCAATTGAAGTCAAGTAATGCAAGTTGTTTCTTTTAAGTAATAGCTACTAATAATATACATGGGGTATTTTGATCAAATACTCTAACTAAAATTTGTTTATATGACGGTACGCACTTTCCCTTTCTTTAAAGTAAGGTGGGGGTAAGTGCGTACCATTATGATGGGGCAAGTGCGTACCACTATCATGAGGCATATGCGTACTATTATGCGGAGCAAGTGCGTACCATTATGGTGAGGCAAATGTGTACCATTACGTGTATAATCCGACTCTCGCAATTCACCTTGAATTTTGCTTATAACTCTTTTATAAGCCGATTATAAATCCGACGTCATTTCCATCAAGTATTTATATTTACATTGAATGCGGCATAAGATTTCAATTTTATTCATTACCTCTGAAATATATTGGCTTTTAGATATCAGTTAGTAAATTTTTGGTTGAAAATAGCGATCATAAGCTATACTTAATTTAAACCAGAATGACAAATGAAGCAATGAAATTAAATGAAACACTAAATAAGGAATTAAGGAACCAACTGATTCAAAAAACGAAGGTGGAGTAATGAATAAATTATGTTTAAGAAAATTAAGAACACCTTGTGAAAAATCTATTTTAATGTATAAAAAAAGTGCAAGAATCATATCATGATTAATTCTTTTCTTTTTTTTTTGCTCTTTATTTTGTGTTTTTTCTTACTGCTGCTGATTCTAATAAGAAACATATTTTAAAAATGTATTTATTCAAAAAAAAAAAAAAATGTTCACTCAGGTCACCAACCGATATACCATACAAATAGAATTAAAGAAAATCACAGGGGTACGCACTTACAACAACGCTGTTGGACGCACATGTTTCATCTTACATTTAAGAAGGGGTAAGTGCGAACCCTGGCTTAAACACAGACTGATTAATGTATTAAACCAAACTAAACTATGTAGACTATAAGTGATTATTACTAAATAAAAACAACTTACATTTGCTCACTTGGTCTTATTAAAAGGACACAGGAAGAATCACAGACACAACTCTCTCAATCTTCAAATCACAGTTGTTCGCAAGACACGTGGGATATCACTGATTGCGTTTCATCCATGCAAGCAAGTGCTGATCTCTAGTATTAGGTATTATCCCAAGGCAACTACCTAACATATTTAATATGTGCCAGAAGTTTTTTCCTGCTCATATTCACATAATTTAAGGTGGACGCACTTACCCCGCTAGGTAGGGAAAGTGCGTACCTTAGACTAGGTGTCATAAACCAGGTCACAAAACCTATGCTTATGGTTTATTTAACATATTATATGCTTGAAAATCTTAGTAAAGGATCTGGAAAGAAAACTAAAAAAAAATTGTGAGTGTACAAGATTTTTCAACTGAGCAGCATCCTTGAGAACATGAACTTTGAAAAAAAGGGTACGCACTTACCAGAACTCACCCTAATTTAAAAAGCCACGTCTTACCTCTACCAATCACATTTCAAGGGATATTTGCATAAAATATGACTTTTGTCTAAACTTTTGCAGCAATGAAAAATAAATATCTTTTGTAATGTCCAAAATTTGATTCCAGTTATATAAGAACTTCAGACACGTATTTGGGACCATATTGTGCACCTGCAGTAGAAATTTGAAAGCATTTTACCGAGTAATTTTCTTTTTATTCATATATTTGCAATTTGTCTAAACTTTTGCATCGCAGTGTATATGTAATACTTATTTTATCAGGTTTTTTTCTTTGTATTCGAGTCGGAGTGGGATTTTAATATTTTTCTAATTGTAACAAGATCTTCACATGATTATCGAAATTCTTTTTTCTACGGAAAGGAAACGGAATTTTAATTTCGTTCAAATCCTAACGGTATTTTTTAATCTAATTCTCCCAAACATGAGCATCTCCTCAGACTTCACTGAGTTTTTTTTCTCCTTTTGTTTTCGTTTAGATGTTTTATTCATAAAAAAAACGAGAAAAAAATCTATGAAGCTGAAATACCTTTTTTTTTAAATTAAACACATTTTTAAGTTTCTAAAATTCTTACCCCAAGTGTTCGATGTATTAGTGCCGGCCATTCTTATTTGAGCAAGTTTATCATGGTGGTAACGTTTTATTTGAAGTAAGAGCAAATGACTGATTAGCTTTATCTGTTGAGTAACAAATAACACAATATACTGTCTGTTTGCGTATTGTGCGCCTGGGAGCCACGAACGCTTCCATCCGAAAAAGGGGAGATAGGTTTAGGATGCGCACTACCTGATGCCTTCAGCTTTTGTTCGCTTACTACTTCCTCGTTGCTTTTCCCCCCGATTTCGAGAAAGTCCGAAGAGACTTGACGTGTGCGCAGATGCGGCGGAGGTCGCACGAAAAAAAATTTAGACAGTACGTACAATGTTTTCAGTTTATTTATTTATTCATTTGAGAGTGAAAAGTCCTTATGTGAAAAAGGTGTCCAAATAATAAATTCATGAATACATAATGGAGGAATTGCCCTTAGTTTTTGAGTGAACTGGGATTTTCTTTTCAATTTAAACTGTTCAATATTTCTTGAAGTTCGCATTTTCATACACATGAAATAGATACATAAATACAGGGTGTCCACTCCAATCGTGGACCAATAGCTAATTTCTAAACCGTTAGAGATAAGCATATAGTTTATTTAGGAAAAAATCTCCAAATTATGAAAGGAATTTTAGGTCTATTCAATGTTTTTCAAAAAATCAAATTTTGAAAGAGTTACGAAATTTAAATTTTTATACAGCCCCCCAGTCCTATCAATCATATTTAGTAAAACATTCTTAACACTGTAACGTTTAAAACTAAAAAAAAATCACTGTTCTACGACAAAAATTGACCGAGTTATGGCGTTTTGAAAAATCAAGATTTTGAAGGATTTCGCATATGGTCCCTCAAGCGATCTCTCGATGACGTCATGAAATAATGCAAAATCTTGATTTTTCAAAACGTCATAACTCGGTCAATTTTTGTGGTAGAAGAGTGATTTTTTTTTGGTTTTAAACGTTACAGTGTCAAGAATGTTTTACTAAATATGATTGGTACGACTGGGGGGCTGTATAAAAATTTAAATTTCGTAACTCTTTCAAAATTTGATTTTTTGAAAAACATTGAATAAACCCAAAATTCCTTTCATAATTTGGAGATTTTTTCCTAAATAAACTATATGCTTATCTCTAATGGTTTAGAAATTAGCTATTGGTCCACGATTGGAGTGGACACCCTGTATAAATATATATATATAAAAATAATAAAAATAAATATATATAAAAATAATATAAAATATATATAAAATTATATAAAAATATATATAAAAAAATATATATAAAAATAATATATATAAAAATAACAGCATATAATACAACGCTGAAAAACACAGCTGCGCAGGAATATTTCAGACACTTATAGATGCCCAGACATCCAACAAAAGCTTTTGTCGGATGTCTGTGCATGTAAAAGCTCACATTTTTGCATTGAAAAGACGTTCCTTGCAATCACGAAACACGTGTCTGCAGTATTCTTGCGCATTTGTGCTTTTTAACGCTGTATTATATGCTGTTATAATACAAATTTTGTGCTTATTTTGTGTATGATTAAAGAAAACTCCTATACAAAGGTTAGGTATATTATTAAAAGGAACTCAACTAATCCATCATAATTCAAGGAAAAATACAAGTTTTTTCAGGATCCTCTAAAAGTATCCCAAAAATGTGCTACAAGGAAATGCTCCTTTTATTAGAAATCTCTATGGGCAATAACGAGATAAAGCCATCAATATTTCTCCGGTCAAAATCTCCAGAGAGGATAAGAAGGGAATCTTTAGATAAACTAATTTCTTCTTTTGCTAAAACTACGCATTGCACATCGTCACTACTTATCCTCTCAAAGACTAGTTGATTGGTATCCTTAAAATGTATTTTAAATTTTGTATTTAATTTTAATACTATTTCCGCAGGACAAAAAGACGAACTGTGCCGCGATTATTTTTTTAAATAAATTGTAGTTAGAATTCCTTTTTACTGTAGATATGGATAATTTGTAAAGTAGAGTTTGTTTTCTTGTAGGAGAAGAAAGCACAAAATAAAGTCATATTTTTTGAATTTTTCTGCTTTAAACGATTTAACATTTGAAAGGATAAAAACAGATAATCCTTTGTTACTCAGACAAATATTTTCACTTTGAATTAACTTTTTTTCTTTATGCAATAATTAAGCATACTTGATTTCCTTTTCTGTTTTAAAGGATTGCTACTTCAACTTATGTGCTTCGCGGTCATATACCTCCTGAAATGCAACTACCCCCTTCGCCTACATCTTTCAAACGCATTTGATTTGTCGTTTTCAACGAACAAACATGTAACGGTACTGGCAACACTTTACATTTTGCGGTGTAGGGATAACATCACTGAACGTTACTGCGCACTTAGTTTTTTAGTCATCAGAGAAGATGTGAGGGGCATGTGGATTCATAAAGACATTTCAAAAGAATTCACTATAAAAATAGGCTGGCGCCAAATCGGCCCCTTGAGTATTTTTGAGTATACGTAGCAATTTCCAGTCTTTCTAGAGTTCATTATTATTACATAAAAATTCAGCTGTAAATAATGTTAAACGATGTGATGTAGTATTAGTTCCTATTTATCCCCCCTTTTTTTTTGAGGATTTCAGTATAGTGAATGTTATGTCTAGGTACGTCACTATCATATCTTCACTCTCTATTTATAGCAAAGCATCCTTCAAGAAAATAAATAAACGCCTAAGAAATAGAGAAGAAATCGGAATAAATAGAGAGTAAGACATCATCCATTCTTTCCAACAGTGTTTGAAAGTTGCGTGGCTCATTTACAAGTAGAAAGGTTCGTTGACCCCCTCTGAAATGCAGCATCTCAACGGGTGATTATGACCTACTTCTGGGAAAATATTTTTTTTTTTGCTCAAATAAAGGATTGAAATTCTTTGAGGTCCGTTGTGAAGCGTTTTCTTAAGAATCGATTTCTTTTCTGAAATCATGAAAGTGTTACAGGGTGTTTTCTTAGAAATATGTATTGTTATTTTTCTTTTTTTGTTGTTGTTTGCTTATAAATTGATAGTCGAAATAACACCCTCATGTATGTTTTCAAATTTGTTTTCAATTCAGATGTTTGCTTGCTGTAACCCAGTTGAAAGGTCTATCATTTAGATAGAAAAAAAATCACCGTGCTTTTCAAACAATAACTTTTGGCTTATATTAACCTATTAATGCCTGACATTTTTTCCCAAAGATATTTTGTATACTGGTTACAAACAGTGTTTAATGGACAAGAAAAATAATAAAAAACATTTTATGTAAAAAATAATTTTTTTATTAAGGAAAGAAAAATCGTCCCTTAAAAGTTATGATAGACCCCAGAGGGTACATACTTTTTTTACTAAATTGTTTTTCTGCCTACGATATAATTATTAAAAAGACATTTTATAAGACGAAATAAAATCAGCAATTAACATAAACTGGGAAACTGGGAATAACTTTGGAAACTTAGCCTTTTTTTTCTTGAGATTGTGAACGATGTCATTTTTGATGAAGATCATATGAAAATTGCAACAGAACACACTTTACAATGGTTATGTGCTGCAATCGGTTAATAACGACTTGAAACAATACCAAGGTACTCATTGAACACTATTATTTGGTTGAAATGTTCATTTGCGGGAAACTCAGACCCTTTTTTGGACCGTCCCTAAAAAGGGACGCTAGGCATTAATGGGTTAAGACTAGGATGTGCCAATAATATTAAAAAAGAAAAATTTCACACGCTTGTTTGAAAAAACCATCTTGAGCTTATAAGAAATGTGATCCTGAATAGTAATTAGTTATGTAACCATACTAAATACTTAAGTCCTGTAAATAACTATACCTCTTGGCTGGGTGGATAGGAAGGGAAGTAGAGAACACAAGGCACAGTCACCTCCTACTGGTTGGTTCTTGGATAGTCATGAAATAAAACAGAATTTCAATAGCATAGAAGAGTTGCAGAGTGCGTACGCATTGCGAAAAATACATAGTTGGACTATAAAAGAAGACATTCTGCATTGTTCAAAAAAAAAAAACTTTTTTTTTTCAAAAAGTCGTTTTATCATTAATTTCACGAAATTTTACTGCTCATACGCGAATTCAAAACAACAAAAGAATGCAAATAGTTCTAATGCTACATAAAAAGAGTGTCAAAAATTATATTTGAATGGCAAATTCATTATAATATTCACCTATTTGAATTTTAATTCATTTCAAAAAAAAAAAAAAGACCTCTTTTTTTTCCCTTTGTTTCAACCTTTTGTGCTCACGAGCGATCTTAAGGTGTAAACAGTTATTTTTAAGTTTATTTTTCGTATACTTGGAGTGGCAATGTACTTATTTTCTAATAGAAGTCACATACCAAAAATATGTTTTTTGTCCTTCTTTGCTATACGCAGCTATTTTATAACACAGTAACTCGAAAGTTAATTTTTAGTAACGACTAGTGTTGATATGAAGTTGTTGAAATTATTTGTCCGCTGCGTTCTAATATTTAAGCAATGTAATGAACTACCTAAAGAAATCCTGTCAGAGTGTGGAAATATAATGGACATTTTTTCAACGTTTAGAACGTCTATGGCTCATTCCACGTCAAATCACCTAATTTTAATAGTCGGCCGTGCCGTCATGTCTCGGATTTTGTTCAATGTTTTTTTACTGATAGATACCTATGAGATAAACTCAAATTAATTTTTTTAGATTTTTTTGAATAAAAATTTAGGGTTGTAGAATTTTTTGAAATTTTGATTTTTTCAGAATTTTTGCTTTTTTATTTTTGGTATGCATTTTGAAAAAGCTCTATAACTTCCTCATTTTTCATTCAATTAAGCCAGTTTACGTATCATTTTAAAGCTAATTATTTTCTCCTTCAATATTAGTGACAAAAATGAGATTGTGAAAAATAGAATTTTGCCAATGGTCGTCGGAAGTCAGATTTTGTGTTTTTTCAATTGGTATGTTCAATAGGTCATATCTCCGGAGTACCAACTAAGAACTGCACATTTTTTTTTCAGTGATGACAACATCATATACTTTTTATGTAAAAAAAATTAGGAGGGTGTTTTTTGTTGTTTTGGAATAAAAAAATCAAACGTGTTTTTTCAGTTGGTATGATCAATAGGTCATATCTCCGGACTACCAACTAAGAACTGCACGATATTTTTTTTTCTGTTATGACAACATCATACCCTTTTTATGTATAAAAAATTAAGAGGGTGCTTTTTGCAGTTTTGGAATAAAAAAAAATCAAACGTGTTTTTTCAGTTGGTATGATCAATAGGTCATATCCTCGTGATTACCAGCTAACAACTGCGCCATTTTTTTTCCATAATGAAAACATCATGATGTTTTTATGATCAAGAAATTAGAAGGATGTTTTTTTGTTATTTTGAAATAAAAATATGAGATGTTTTTTTTCAAAAAACTTTACTTTAAAATCAACTTTTGAAACTTAAATTTGAGATTCACTCAGCATCACACGTCACAAGCAGATGTAAATGTATCCTATTTATTACATTCAAATACTTGATGGTAGTTTTATATTGTTCTACTGCTTTGGTAGTGAAAAGTCACTGCATAATCAGTTTACTCTTCAGTAATTATTTGCTAGCCACTCTATCAACCGATGGGAATTACGATAAAGTAAACTGAAATGTCTTTAAAAATACTTTCATTCATAGTTTGACAAGAAAAGACTAGCGAGCTCTTGGTGGTTGGAAAAATTTTATGTTTGGTTTCCATTATTCTAAAATCTACGTAACATTTTATAATTTGTTATAAAATGAAAGCATAAAAATTTAATGAATAACAATCTTTATTTCTACCATGTTCCGACAGTGGCAACAAAAGGTTTTTCAAACACAGAAACCTTTTTCGCTAATATACTCTTCGTGTCTAATGGCTTGAAGAAGTAATTCTCTCTGCTGCCTACTATTCTTAAGACTCTTTCATATCTTTTCTTTAAAAAATCTTCATTTGCAACCACGTCCACTGCTTTAACGAAAAAAATCTGTATCCCCTTTATGTTTTGAGAGGCAAATTGAAATAGATCATGTGCATTTAAAATCTGTCCTTCAACAGTTCTTTGAAGACTTGCTCTTCTCGCAAGCTGTTTTATTGTGCCCCCTACTCCATCGCATGCATTCTTGCCATGACTCGTGGCAAAGAAATGCCATTCAGCTGCCATGTCGTGGTCTTCCTTGTGATAGCATAGGTTTTTTTTTAATTTTAGGGAGTTTTTTGACTTATCGAAAACTTGATTTTTAAAGAAATTTGTTTCAAAAATCCATTTGTTTTTTTTTAATTTCAGAACAACAAAAAACACCCTTGTAATATCCTGATCACAAATACATTATGATATTTTCATCATAGAAAAAAAGTGGCGCAGTTGTTAACTGGTAATCCGGAGATATGACCTATTGATCATACCAACTGAAAAAACACGTTTGATTTTTTTATTCCAAAACTACAAAAAGCACCCTCCTAATTTTTTATACATAAAAAGGGTATGATGTTATTATAACAGAAAAAAATTGTCTTGCAGTTCTTAGTTGGTAGTCCGGAGATATGACCTATTGATTATACCAACTGAAAAAAACACGTTTGATTTTTTTATTCCAAAACAACAAAAAACACCCTCCTAATTTTTTTTTACATAAAAAGTACATGATGTTGTCATCACTGAAAAAAAAAATGTGCAGTTCTTAGTTGGTACTCCGGAGATATGACCTATTGAACATACCAATTGAAAAAACACAAAATCTGACTTCCGACGACCATTGGCAAAATTCTATTTTTCACAATCTCATTTTTGTCACTAATATTGAAGGAAAAAATAATTAGCTTTAAAATGATACATAAACTGGCTTAATTGAATGAAAAATGAGGAAGTTATAAAGCTTTTTCAAAATGCATACCAAAAATAAAAAAGCAAAAATTCTGAAAAAATCAAAATTTCAAAAAATTCTACAATCCTAAATTTTTATTCAAAAAAATCTAAAAAAAATAATTTGAGTTTATCTCATAGGTATCTATCCGCAAAAAAATATTGAACAAAATCCGAGACATGACGGCACATAGCGTTAGACGATTTGACGTGGAATGACTCCTATTTTTCTGATTATAAGTTGCAGTACTTTCATTTAAACAGTTAATTTTAGACGTCTTAAAAGGTTCACTTTTTTTACAACCTGTGCAATAGCCATCGCTCAATGTCGAGTCTGTCATTTGAGAGTAGTGCTTGAATTTGTGCTTTTGACTTTCACGAAATTTTTGAAGTGTGACTTTAAAGCATCATGACACTTTACTTCCAAGCATATAAGAATTACTATAAATTTACCAGTATGTAGATGGGAGAAAGGAATTAATTGATTATGCGTCTCGAAAGCAGCTTGAAAAATATTTTTCTTCATTAGTTATTTTAATATATTTGCATATATATATTTCAGTTTAATGTATAAACATGAATAAACAAGTGCCTGCCATATTTTACTTTATTACTTTTTCTTTTTCGCACTGTAGTGATTGTTTTCAAAAAGTGAAGTTGTCTGAATTAGAAGCACTTTTTTAAAAACATCGTATTTTCTAAGTTTACTAATTTCAAAAATACTATTAAAACATTTTCTTAAAATGAAGCTTATGCTTTAGGGATTCTTTACACAGTTAAATGAAGCATGCTTTTTCAACGTACAAACTATTTTATTTTGAATATCAACAAAGTTGTAGAAAGAAAATGATTAGCGGTATGACTTTGCTGCCTTTGCGCAATTTGTATTATGTTTTAACAATATTTTTTCAAATATAATATCTCTGTACCTCAGAACCAGAACGACGTAAGTCCAAAAATGGCCATTTTCACTTTTTTGCTTCATCGTATGTAGAATCTTATTCCACATCGACCTATTAAAACAGCATTCTATAAAACAAATTTCTTCACAATTATTTAGCAGCGTGAAAAGAGCGCGAGTCCCATTCTTTGCATGTATTCGACAGTCGTTTTTTTCCTCTGCTGAAAAACGACGAAAATGGACTTACGTTAGTCTGGTTCTGAGGTACAGATATATCAACATGAAAAAACCATGTTGATAACTCAAAACATCGATGTATCAAAAACATCGATATCGTTGTCGCCCCTTAAACTGTTTCAGCATATCTAAGTAGCACCAGACCAGGTTGTAATTTCCGTGTTACTGATACTAAATCTTTCCAGAATAAAGAAAAAACGTCCAAAATATTCGGGAATGCATCTTACTAAAATATTTCTGCATACATCTTACTAAAATATTTCTGCATACATCTTACTAAAATATTCTGAAGCTTAGCTACACAAGAATAACGTAAAACTATTTTTACCATGAGATTTTAGAGCTCTTCTACTGATTTAAATGGAAGAAATATCTAGGTATGTAGATTTTGCCATCGTTCAACTTGTCAAAGTGTGTTCACTATACAACATTTTTTTCTCGTTCAACCCACTGATATAAAATTTTTGAATGTTTTTATTTGCTTTTCTTAAAATGCTTCGATAAGTTTCAAAAATATTTTAAAGGTTTATACAGTCGACGCTCGTTATAACGACGACACGTTATAAAGACCATCCTTATATAACGACCGGTGAGAAAACCCCCAACTGTATCCCAATATAATCTATGTTCTTCCTCTTATAGCGACCACTCGTTATAAAGACTGTTTTCTGTAGGACGGAGACGGTCGTTATATCGATCGTCGACTGAAACCGTGTTGTAGCTTTAGGAAAAAATGCTTTTCTGTGATAACATTGTTTGTTATAATATTATACCTTTGTACAGGGTGTCCGGCAAAGAATTTCCTGATTTCAAAATAGAATGCGTCAAAAGCAAACGTCGATTTTGGAAGGAAACAAACGGCATATTTATTATGAAAGTTGTAAAAATCGTGTGCAGAATTTTAGAACTTTATTTTAAAAAGTTGCCAGCAGGTGGCGCCGCGCACTGTAACAGCAATACGATTACTTATAAATCATGTTGTAAAGGTTGCAGCGATAATTTTACCGTTGAAATGTAACAAGAGGTTTACTCTATTATTGGGCAACAAGTATAGTTTTCATAGGTTAGGCTAGTCCTACGCATATTGTATTTAGAAGCTTCTTATTGCCTTTGGTCTGTGACTTAATCTGTAAAATTCCTGTAAAAAACAAAACTTTTTGCTCAATAGTAACGTTTGTTTAAAGCTCTTTTCGCTTTCAACGTTGGAACTTATCGCTCCAGCCTTCACAACACTATTTATAGGTACTCGTATTGCAGTTACAAGGTGCAGCGCCACCTGTTGTAATTTTTGTTAGTAATTTTTCAAAATTCTGTACGTATTTACGGCTTTTACAACAAACACACGATTTGTTTGCTATCTCTCTCCCCTTCAATCTGCGGTCTTCCAGCACCATTTGATGAGTTTTGCCAATGTTTTCATCAGTGGTAGCAGTTTTGGGTCGACCCGAGCGTTCATGATCACCCAAGCTGGTACGGCCACTTTTGAATTCAGTTGCCCAAAATGTCACGGTTGTAAATGATGGTGCAGAATCGCCATACACAGATTCCAACTTCTCCTTAATCTGTGCAATCCTATTTTCTTTTAAAATTACTTATCGAATCACAGCTAGCTATTCGTTTTTCTCCATTTTCAAAAAAAAAAAAAAATAACTGTTAGCACAACTCACTAATGTGGCTGTTACACACGCAATGTGAACTATAACTGGGCAAAACTACGGCTCCAAGTTACCAAAAGGATGCTAAATAGGAACACCCCTCTTTGATTGACAAGTTTTGTCCTCTTCATATTGAGGTCGGAAACTTTATCAGACAGCCCTCGTATTTTTTTTTTAGATATTTGACTGCATAACAACCTTTAGCAATTACATAATTTCGAAAAATGCTAGAACACTCAACATTTTATGAATTTATCTCTTAATGAATGATTTTCAAAAAGCCTTCACTATAACAATAAAATTAATTCCAAAACTAGCCCACCCATCTTTCTTTTATTCTGAAGAAATTTGCTTATGCATATTTTCTATTATCTGAAACGCTCAAGTTTACTGGTGGATGGAAAAACTTGGGGGGACTTCAAAGAGAGCAATTTTTATGCATTGATGTCGATATAAGAGTAAACTGGTTTGATAAAATATCAGTAAAGCTTTTAAAATTTACGTAAACTACCTATGAATTATTTATTTTAAGTTTAGGCAAAGAATACATAAATATCCCTCTCAGTGATCGAGTTCTGATGCGCGAAGATAAAGTTCTTTATTAATAAAAAAATAAATCACTCTCCTAAAAGGATAATTCATAATATCTATTTCGTTAAATATTTGTAGTGGAAGGTAATTTTTAATTCTGTTTCTTTTTTCCTCTTTTAACACGAAATATTGATTTTGTGAAAAATGAAAATATATTTTAAAATGAAAAAAAATCAATGAGCTATAACTGCGAAACATTTGTAAAGTGTTGTATAAATATATTTTCAAGATATGAATTATTCAGTGTAGAATTTCAGGGAATAAGAATTTCAAGAAAATTAGTTATATTCCTCTGGGTGCACAATTTTATTTACATCGGACACCGAAGTAATAATAAGCATGCTGTAGAATGTATGAGGCAATGAATTACTAAGCAGATGGATGCAATAAACATTTTCTGATAATATATTGATATATTATTGAGCATTATACTAAAAATATTCCCAATAAAAATTGTTTAGATGTATAAATTATGTAACCAAATAAAATGACACAAAGTAAATAAAAACGAAGAAAAAAAAAGAGAATAGCATTTTTTTTAACAAGTTAACTGACAGTTATTAATGTTATAATTGTATCTGCAATCCTTGTAAAGCACCGGTTGTCTTGCAGAACTTCCATTATTCCCAATTGATTGGTAGTTTTCATCCACCTCATACTGTCTGGACACGTCTGCTAAGAATTTGGCAAGCAGCCAGTTGAGACGGTCTTATCTGAGTGAATAGGAGACGGGAAAAGTTGATGTTCCTATTTCTTGTATTTTAACGTGGTTCCGCTTAATTATAGGCTAACACAAGTCTGAAAAAGACTGTTATCCCTGCAAAGTGACATATGCGTTTGTTTCCGCACGTGAAATGGATGTTATCCTTTACTTCTCATATTTGTTCAGATAGTATGTCTTTAAGAAAGATTCAGAGAAACCCAAGGGTTAGCCGTGGAACTCTGTCTGGGATTCTGAAATTAATCTCAAAAAAAAAAAAAGGAAAAAGAAAAAGTCTAAATATTAATTTGAATTTTAACAGCTTGAATTCAAGTTATGGTTTTCCCAATCACGAATGGTGATGTGTGTGTGTGTGTGTGTGTGTGTGTGTGTGTGTGTGTGTGTGTGTGTGTGTGTGTGTGTGTGTGTGTGTGTGTGTGGGTCGTGGTGGCCCTATCGGTAAGGCATCGGACTTGTGTCCGGAGGGACCCGGGTTCGATCCCAGCCGATCAAAGATCCACCGTCTTGATTAATGGTGGCTGGGAGGCGTTAAAAATGTCGTGGTCACAAAGTCCTCCAAGTGAAACGATACCTCTGAGGGTGCCCGGCCTAGGGTTTGCTCGACCCTAGATTCTGGTTTAAAATTAAGAATAGAGCGCTCTTCAGGGCCCTATCCCGGTTAAACCCGGTTGTGTGTGTGTGTGTGTGTGCGTGCGCAAAGAAATTTTTTTTCTCCATCCTTCTCATGTCTAAACTGTGGAAATGGTGCCATCTCTGTATCGTTACGTCATCTATCGTCGTCTTTTTAGAAGATGAAACCCCTGTATAAATGACACTCCTCTTTTCTTAGCTAGTTCCTGTACATGGACTAAGCAAAAACCTCACATAAGCATTTGTTAAATTTAGTTTTAGTATGCAAATTGCCCTCACCTTTTGAAATGAAGCATATTTTCTATTTTTCTTGGTGTGGCTTAGTGAAGAATGAAAGAGAATGTACTGGGAAAATATACTTATAATTATTTAAAGACTTGTATCGCAAATTGCATTAGCATTAAACTAAAATGGACTAAAAATAGTGCTCCTTTCATTCCGGGTGAGTGATATGTACAATTACTTTCCATAGTATTAGTATTTAACATGCTTAATGACTTCCACCCTTCTTAATGTCACAAGTCATAATTTTGATATTTCTTGGTGTGGCTTAGTGAAGAATGAAAGAGAACGTACTGGGAAAATATACTTATAATTTTTTAAAGACTTGCCACTTAATTGTTTTCTTCTTTTGAATGACACACTCTTCCTTTCTTAGATAGTCACTTATTTTGACAAAACAGCAACACCGTATCGCAAATTACATCAGCATTAAACTATCATGGACTAAAAAAAGTGCTCCTTTCATTCCGGGTGAGCGATATGTACAGTTACTTTCCATAGTATTAGTATTTAACATGCTTAATGACTTCCACCCTTCTTAATGTCACAAGTCAAAGTTTTAGTATTTCTTGGTGTGACTTAGTGAAGAATGAAAGAGAACGTACTGGGAAAATATACTGAAATTCTTTAAAGACTTGCCGCTTAATTGTTTTCTTCGTTTGAATGACACACTCTTCCTTTCTTAGATAGTCATTTATTTTGACAAAACGGCAACACCGTATCGCAAATTGCATCAGCATTAAACTACCATGGACTAAAAAAAGTGCTTTTTTCATTCCGGGTGAGCGATATGAACAGTTACTTTCCATAATAGTAGTATTTAACATCCTTAGAGACTTCCACCCTTCTTAATGTCACAAATCATAGTTTTTGATATTTCTTTGTGTTGTTTAGTATCAATCATGAAAAAGAACGAAGTGGGAAAATATAGTTATAATTTTTACAATTTTTAGACTTGTCACTAAATTGTGTGTGTGTTTTTTTTTTTTTTTTTTCTTCTTCTTAAAAAAGAAGCATATGATTGGATAACTTAATATTTACTTCAAGCAACCATATTATTTTTATTAAGAACGATCTTGTTTTGCAATGTTTACAGTTCAGCAATTATTGACAGTAACTTTGAGAATTTTTTATTTACTTTCCCAAGAGGTATGTAGTTTATTGATTGAAATATTAGGAAAGTGTCTGATCTCTGACGGAACTTGACAACCCAAGAAGTCTTCAAAAGTTTAGTTTATTAGATGATCTATCCTTAGGCGAAGAAATCAACTTTAAGGAAACTCAATAAACGTTGGTAGTTTCGCTTGGAAATTTTGAACATAACTGCGTTGCTTTGTAAAGGCATTTTAGTATTAGTTTAATCGATTGTAATTACTTAACCATAATTTATTCTTTTTTACTTAACAGTGAAAATATTCTAGAAAACATTTATTGCTATGACTTATCAAATAAACTTGAATAAACAGCAGGACTTAAATTTCAAATTCGTAATATTATTCCTACTTTACATCTTGACTTAAATTTTAATTAAAAAAGTTTAATAACTTAAAAAAAATATTACTATTTTTATATAATCAATAATTTTGTCAAAACTATATTATATCGCGCAGCAATTAATATAATCTCGTGCAATATACAAATAATTCACAGCAGAAAACGTTTTTAAGATTTAATAAAAAGTACATGATTGCTTTAATACAGTAACTGAAGTAATTAAACAAATGAATTTACGATACGATTTAATGTATTACCTGAATATACGATATCTATCTGTATTCTATAAAAGTATTTTTATAGAAGAAACTAACATATATCCAGAAAATTTTATATGGTTTTTTTTTCTGTTCTATTCGCGAAATTACGTTAGACTGTGAAACTTTACCTGCATGTTGACTTTGTCTGTTATGCACCATTTGACATTATGTCTCACTCACTCACTCACTCCAGGGTCTTCAGTACCTGCTGCTACACATGATTTTAACCGGTTATATGTGTCGCTGAAGAGAGTTCTGTTCTTTTTATTCAGAGCATAAACCGGGCAACACTTGGTAAAATACCCGAAGAGATACTGATTTGAATGGGAACTTGCAGGATTTGGTGACCACGAACATATTTAGCGTGCCCCAATCACCATTAGGGAATACAGCGGATCTTTGACCGGCTGGGATTGAACCTGGGACTCTTCGGTTACGAATCCGATGTCTTGACTATCAGGCCACAGCGATATCAACACTGTGTCAATGGATTGGCAAGAAATTTGTAATAACGCCAAGTTGGAACCATTCACTACAACTTAGTTTTAGCGGCAAATTTGGCGAGAAATAACCAAAGCTTTCCATTTTGAAACCGAACATGTTATTAACTGTAAATAAATAACAACTGTACAACAATAATAATAAATAATAACTGTGTATAATGAATGGATAACCCAATGTATGTGAATGCATTTAACAGAATGTTATTGAATGGATAATAGTAGCATGAAGTGGAAATTTTGCCTTAGCCTTGGCAAAAGGGCTGTAACTTACTGTTTAACATATAAGACTGATGATTATTAAATTTGATCACATTTTTTACTCTACATATAAAATATTCTTCTATGAGTGGTTCCTCTGAAACAATGTTATCTATGTAGTAAGAAAATATGAAGGAGCATTATAAAATAACTTTTAAACTACTACGATTTGTGAACGTTCTTTTCGTATGATATTTAATTTGAAAAAGAATAAGAAGTAATTGATTGAGATGTAAACAAAACTATAAGTTTTAGAAACTCAGAGTAGTAAAACATAAAAACACATGAATTCGAAGAGGATAAATAAAAAAGAGCGTTTTGAAAGCTAGTTCCAATCTTTGATGGTAAAATTCAAAAGTTCGATTTTTTAATAATATTTTTTATTTGAATTTAGACTAGTTTGCTTTAGGACTGTTTACTTTACTTACTGGACTAGTTTACTTTAGGATTGGTTTTTTCTAAAATAAATATAGCTGAACTGTTGTGTTTAAATGATGGAGAAATATACCAGAAGTTTTGTGCTATAATCAGAAGTTTACATCTGGTTTCATTGTGTATTACAAATACTACAATACTATTCCAATAAAAGTTAATATTGTTGGAGATATCACGTGATATGAGCATGAATACAAAAGTAAATCTTCAAAAGAAGACAACTTATTTACACTGATAGATTGCAACACTGGTATCTCACATACAGGTATGAATAGGGAAACTCTGTAACCTATTCTCCCGGAAAGAAAGAACGGATGCACAAAGCTTTCTATTCCACTATAAAATTGATATTTCTTCGGAGACAAATTCGAATCCATAGCTATTTTTCGTTGCCTTCCTTTTATTGCATTTAATAACAAATATGCTGCGCTACATGTTTTGTCCGAAAGAAAAACGCTGAATTGAATTTTCTGCTTCGAAATTCATAAGCAAAGAAACAGTTGAGTACATTTCACCAACGATGGTGAGCGCAGAAAAAGTACAAAATAAATAACTTTCGGATTTTCAGACATTTTTCGATGGAGTTATCCTAGTTTTAAAACTTACAAAAGGTTCTAAAACTTTCCCGAGAATGTATTTGTATGGAAATCTTTTCGTTATTTTCCGCATACCAATTGCAGGAATTTTAAGAAGGTATTTTGTTGACTCAATTCGCTGAAGAACTTTGCCTTTGTGATGTGATTTGTCGTGCAAAATATGCATGATGTCTTTTTACTTTTGTCTCCTCAATTAGTTTTTAATATTTATACATTCTAATATAAATTCAACTAATACTGTACTATTCTAATATATATATGCACATTCCAATATGTATATAGTGTAAAGTATATTTAAAACATGTTTACCTGAATATATTCCTCATTAAAAATTTTTTTTTGGTTAGAAAAGATCAATAATTAAAACACAAAATTGATTGGGAGTAGAAAGTGATCGTAAAATATTCACTTAAAGCTAAGTTGTTTATGTGGTAAAATAAAAATAACA
This sequence comes from Uloborus plumipes, assembly GCA_038373865.1. Taxonomy (NCBI): domain Eukaryota; kingdom Metazoa; phylum Arthropoda; class Arachnida; order Araneae; family Uloboridae; genus Uloborus; species Uloborus plumipes. Next base: position 27,967 of record JAXGGA010002027.1, on the reverse strand, counting down.
TTTTCTATTCCGATATCAAATTTGAGTACTTTCCCTAATACATGATAAGTTATTTTATTTTTACTTTCTTTTACGTAGTAAAGGAAGTATTGTGATCGCAAAAAAAAAATCATTCAAATTTGAGTCTAAATCTTGATTTTGCTCACCCCCGAATGAATGTTCCGTAGTTTTTTCGACCTGTCAGCACGTGCATATGTACCTACCAACATATAAGCAGCTGAAAAATCCTTTTCAACCACCCCCGAGTTAATTACGACGAGTTTTCTCGTGACGTCTGTATGTACGTTAGGGTGGGGCGAAAAATGAAAAGTTTTTCAGATCAACTTCTAATAGTTGCCAAAAGTTGTCTTTGGTGATAGTTAGCTTTTGTGCAAATTTTGAGAAAAATCGGTTAATATCTTCAGGGGGCGCTGCGATCGCAAAGTTTTACCATAGCTTTGTTATGTATTTTATGGTTAAAATATCAAAAAGAATGCCTTTAGCTAGTCTCTTTGCGTTTTTTTTTACTCAAAAGATGTTTTCATGCATTAAAAACATATGAAATGACTCACAAACATTATTTTATATGATATATTTATATTTCAAAAAAATCACTTTTTTTCACGTTTTTGTTTCTTTTTAAATGCTTGAAATATAAACATATCATATAAAATAACTTTTTGTGAGTTATTTCATATGCTCTGAATGCATGAATATATCTTATGAGTAAAAAAATGCAATGAGATTAGCGAACGGCATTGTTTTTTATATTTTAACCATAAAATCCCGATAAAAGCTATGATAAAACTTTGCGATCGCAGCGCCCCCTGAAGATATTAACCTCAATTTCTCAAATTTTGCACAAAAGTTAACTATCACCAAAGACAACTTTTGGCAACTATTAGAAGTTGATCTGAAAAACTTTTCATTTTTCGCCCCACCCTAATGTACGTATGTGCGTATGTAAGTATGTATGTGGGTAGCATAACTCAAACACTATATGCCGTAGAAGCTTCTAGCTTGGAATGTAGGCTCTGAGGATGGTCTAGTTGTGCACCTCCCCTTGTGGTTGTATTTGAATGTTCTCAAGGGGGTGTTTTACCCCTTTTTTGGGGAAAATCAGTGTTAATTTCAATGCAGACCCAAATGATATGAATTGGCGCAACCACTTGGCGATATGTCGTCAAGCTTTTAGTCGCCAAGTGTTTGACGCCAACTTGGCGACATATCGCCAAGTTGGCGACAAATTTGGCGAAAAAAATATTTTTTAAATTTGGGTTTAACTTGGCGCTATTGGCGATATTTTGCGAAAAATTCACAGAATGATATTAAAATCAGCAATATTTAGAAAATTAACCATTGTAAAATATTTTTTGCATTGTTTCGTGGCAGATTAGGGGAGTAAATATTTGAATTGTTACCTTACTCACTCCAAGCACTTTTTTTAACACTTAAGGCAACTACTAAGAAATTTACACGTAAAAGGAAGTAGTGTGGGGTCCATACCAGATTTTTAAGAATAAAGTTTTTTCAACAATTTTCTGATAAACGTTAAATTTTAGAGAATTGCTCATTGACTTAATCAGAATTAAAAAATAAATGAAAGTCACGCATCAACAAAATAAACCTGATCATTGTTTCACTAAAACGTGTGGTAACTTCACTAGAAACTTTTAATGTATCTGAAATTGCGTCAAATAGATATTAGCGGAAGTATGTAATGAAAGGAACGATATTTATATATTTAAACAATAAATAAGTGATTAAATAAACAAATAAAAACAATTAAAAAATAGTATGATCCTATTGCCCCAGGAACGATCCACCTACAGAAGTTGATGACCCATTTCTTAGAGAGTGTTTAATTTATCAATCTGTGCAATTTTTTTTTTGTGTCAATTTGAAGCAACAATTGAACAAAACTGAAAATAATTCGAAACAAGTTGCTTTGATAAAGGAAAATAAATTTTCAATAGTTTCCTGAAGGTGTCAAAAACGTAACTAATTTTATGCATATTACAATCGAGCCTCGTTAATTCGAACACACTTAAAACGAATTACTACTAAGACGAACTATATTTTCGAGCTCCGTTCCATTGTTTGTATGTTAACTTGTAAATTCATTCGTATTGTATATTCAAAGAATTTAACCCAATAATCTATTTAGTGAAGTACAAGGAAGTATAATTATTTAGTGGAGTAGCAGCTTTTTTTGATACCAGCATATGTTGAATAGGAAATTGATAGAAATTAATCTCAGCAATTACATATTAACCAATTTATGCCCAAGTTTTTTAAAACAATTTTTTAAAATTTTATCTGCTTAAAACTCTTACTTGGAATGGTTTATATACATTTTAGGCTCAAAATAGTTCATCGTTGCCATATTTATTAAGTTATATAACGTCCTGTTTATGGGATATTTTGCAGATATGTGAGCAAAATACGACCTTACTTGACTTTAGTTTTTCAAAGTAACATTACAGAAAGCATCTGTGATTAATTTTAAGCAAACAATTTTAAAATAGTCTAATTTTATGAAAAATAACTACACAAGAAAAAAAAACTTTCTGTGGCTACCCATGCTGGATCGTTGCTTAACTGATTTGTCTGAAAATAGCTGTCAATAAATAAACTCTGAGGTTCAAATAGTGGCTCTAACTGGTTTTCTCAAGAAGGACTATTTAACTTGTGAAAAATAGCTTTAGTAAAAGGATATACCCATTACAGGTTTTTTTATGCAGTAACTAACAAGCGTCCCGCTTTTAGGCTACTAGGCATAAATGGGTTAAATTCACTTATTGATTTTACAAATTGGTGAATCAAGTTATTTTCTATTACATTCGTAAATAAGATATATTTTTTAGTATAACACCAAATGTTTGTATAGTCGCCCATCTAATAGAATATTGGTAAAAAGAAGACCCCGCTAAACGCAATACATTTCAAGGTACCAAAAGTTTGTAATTTATTATTTTAATCCTGGATAATGAAATATCCCTCTTATTAGAACAAGTCGTCCTGAAAAATTGGCTATTCTATTAAGCAGGCGCAATTGTTTTAATTTTTTGATCTCTTGTTTTACATTTACTCTTTTACAGAGTCTTTAATATTGACGTCATTAAGTCTCTCTGTGTAAATTCTTTTATTATTATAAATAAAAATATACAGATAAAAAACGCTCTTTAAAGAAGCCCAAAGCAATAGGGCTGATTTGCCTTAACAAGTAATTTCATTTTGACCTCCGGTTATTGTTATGATAAAAATAAAACACTGATTTCACTTATGGCAAAATTATTTTAAAGAAGATCGTTCTGAAAAAGAGTGGCGTGGCTAATTACGTTGCTTTTAACGTCAGAAGGCCTTAAGCTCAATTAAATTTCTTTCATACAATCGAAAAATGTCGGATGATCACAGCTTATCTATGAAACGACAGCCTTACAAATTATTTAAACGAAAAATGAAAATTGTTTTATTTTTTACAGACGATTTTATACGTTTTTCTTTAAAATAAAATAATGGAAGTGTTTCCTTCAGTCAAAAGTACTTTTAGTCGCTGATATTGATAGAACAAGAAAAAAAATATGGAGCTAGAGAATGTTTTTATTTTCTTAACAGTTTTTTCTTTGATTAATTGTTTAAAATCTTCGATTTCTAAAGCAAAACGAGGTCTTGTATGACGTCACAAACGGTGAAACCATTTTTGGTGAACACAAAATCACTTTGGTGCGAAGCCAGGCCCACGCATCCGCCATTTCGGATCTCTGATAACCCTAGATCTGCAAGCAATGAAAAATCTGACCTCAAATGCCGAGCTCGTCTACAAAATCCCCTTGTTTGGAGTGTTTTATCCACTTGTGGTGTCAGCAATGAAAATGAAAAAACGACTGAGTGTGTTTTGAGATTAATGCAATTTTTTTTGTGGTGGTTCTAACAACCAAGGTTTATGACAACTATCTCATGACCATACAAGACTTGAAGGTTCACTCACATTCGGGAAGAAATTGCAACATACCAGCTGCCATCGTAACATAAGTTACAAGGAACGCCAGAAATCGTTCCTTTTTTCAACTATTATCGACAACGTGGGACGGCTTCTACCCGATGTGATATTCGAAATTGTGTAACGCGAAACTTAAGATATGTACGAATACCATCCTTTTTTAACAAAGTAAAAACCTCTCTGACCCATAAAATTGTTTTACTGCGTTTTGAAATAAGAAAGCCATTCTATCATTGGTGGCATATTCACTTTTTGGAAAACTGTCCTTGAACAAATCATTTAGTTGATTCACAATGCAAGAATAAAAAAAAAAAAAAACTTTAAGAAGTTCAAAACATACAAGTACATTGATGAAAGCTTACTACTTAATTCACAGTAATTGAACACGTCAGCTTAGGTGTCACTGTCTCGTTAATTGAACATCTATAATTAATGTCATAGGATAATCATAATCTTTTGCAAAGTCCTTGCTCACACATAATACTGTTTCATGGATTATGGCTCCTGACATTATACGCTCTAAGCTATTTGACATAATAGTACATAATTGTTTCTGAAATACAAATCTCCTATTTATTGAGAGACTATATGTTTTCAAATGAAGAAAATACGAAAAGACTTCCTTTAATCTAATTAAGAATCCTATTTCGTTAATGTATCACTAATTCCTGTTTTTAAAAGACTCAAATAATTTTAAAGTAAAAGCAGAACTTCTATTTCTGGGCAGCAAGAAGTGAATAAAATTAATGAAACCTGTCATTTTGCGTGTTTGATGAAACTACATATACTTAATTTTCTGGCATACAATTATATTAACTGACTAGCTGTGGGGCCCGGCGTTGCACGGGCTTTAAAGTAGTGATGAAAATTTAAATAAACTACTCGCCGTCAATGCGGTATATAATGATGTATAACTGCCAAGGCAGCTCGCCTTTAAAGTAGCGAGGAAAGTTTCAGTAAACTACTCGCCGCCAAGGCGGCTCGCCTTTAAAGTAGGGAGGAAAGTTTTAGCGAAACCGGTTTCAAGAAACTACTCCCCGCTAAAGCGGCTCGCTAAAAAACTTTCCCGCATCAAAAAGTCAATCGCATTATTTGCACATGTTTCCTCAGGAATAAAAACAATGTCAAGTAGCACATATAACACTCTCCCTAATAAACAAATACAATTCCCTACCAAAAACAAATATTTCCAAACCGCTCTCTTCCTGTAGCATTAATTGCAAAATTCCAAACAAAAAAGTTGTTTTAATATTTAGATCGCAGCCAAAAAAAATCCCTGCTAAAAACATGAATTACAATTTAATTTGAAACACATTTTCAAAATGGTACCAGAAAAAAAAATATAAGTCATTAAGTAGGCAGGAATTCAAGTGAAACACGGACGATCGCATTATTTGCCTTGTTGAAACGCCGTAAAATGAAATGCTTTTAAGAAACGAAATGAAGAAAAGGACACCAACAATGAATTTAAAAGATGTCGCCATAGCAACGCAATAAAACGTTAATAGTTTGATCAGGAAAGAGGTTTTCGAACTCAAAGTTCAAACGCTTGTAACTTTTTTTCTAGTGGAGATAAAAGCTTGGTTCTTCGACTGTAAGTCGAATCAATTCTGGGGTTAAAAATATCGCTCTATCCAATGGCGTAAAAATCAAAACTGTGGAATAATTAGTTTATTTTTTATTGATGGTTTTAATGAACCAAGTATTGCAAGAAATCGGGTGAAGCCTTGCAAAAGGCATGTTTAAAAATTGAATAACTCGTGCTGTGTTTAAGTTAGAGAATCGGAACGATATATAACATTAATATGTGCAAGTAATTTTTAACCCCAGTATTCGGCGATTTATGGGAAAATTGCCTTGAATTCAAATAAAAAACGAATCGCTTATCGAATCTTTTCAAACTATAGCCTAAAGTCTTTCTGGATAAATGGACTATTCAACACAAAAAGAGTTTTTCAAATCGAACCAGTAGTTCCTGAGATTAGCGCATTCAAACAAACAAACAAACAAACAAACAAACTCTACAACTTTATATATTAATAAAGATTTATAATAAAAAAAACCTTTTTGACGAATCCATTAATGTTTCATTTTAAGTCCCAATATGCACCAGTTTCTGTTATTGCATAATTAATTTAGAATAATACATTCATGTTTGACCTGAAAATAGTTTTCTTGTGTCAATCCTTTGAAACGATTCGTTGCAAAAAAATTTCCGCATTTCTCCTTCAAGGTGCATGCATATAATATTTTTTATTTCAATCTTTGCATTATTATTTAAAGGTTTTACAGTCATGCTAAAACCGAAAATCGCTCAATTAAGCCACTTTCTCTAGAGATTGATGCCAAAACTAACCCTCATCAGCTCACATGGGGACACATATGTGTTCCAAATTTCTTCAATTGTATAAAAAATTTTGAGTTAAAGTACGTACAAGAATAGGAAAAATACATGGTAACCCATAAAGACAGACAAATGGCCAATACAGTGTCCGATTAATAGCCAAATTAGGTTCAGCAATCGTTAAAACGTGTTAATCTGTTAAAATATAAAAAATTTCACGCAGACAATAATTTCTTCTGAATAGAAGAAAATAATCCAATGACTATCATTTTTCATCCTTATTATTGTTGTTTTTACTGATACCACCCGGGTATACGAGACCGAGTACTGTCCGTCCGTAAAAACCGCGCCTGGCACTCGCTAACAGTTCCACTTAAAAAAGGGTAGATGGGTTGTGGGTGATAACTTTCTGAAGTTTTCAAGTTAAAACTGCATTTGTTATATCCTTTTGACATATTCAAATAAACTATGTATTTGAAATTAGCATCGTCCTACCTTGTTTGATACGACTCAAAATGCTTTTTATTGTTCTTCCCCTTATTATTATCTTACCTAACACACCTATTTTGGTAAGATCAGAGAAGACCTGACGCATGTGTTAATCCTCTGGTTGCTTATCTCGCGATTTCCACGGGCAACGAAGAAGTAACAAAATTTGCTCATCCCGCGATTTTCACTTGCACAACGTAATTTAAAACCTTATTCCGCAATTCCATCGTTTAAATGTCAGCAATGAATTTTCTGAAGCATTTGCACAGACCGCTCGGCCATTTTACAAGCCCGATACCTCCTAATTTAGTAAAGAAAGGATTTCATCGAAAGTGTGGTTTTTATTGCTCAAAAATTGGAAAAAAAAATAGTATTGTTGTTCGAATTCGGTGTAAAGAACATGAAGGTAGAACTTTTCTTGTACCTTGTTGCAAGATTTATCATATTAAGGATAGTTTCTAACGTAATATGTGTAAATTTAGTACATAAGTTTTATATTGGTTTTTCATACATAAAAAATGTGCATATTTGTAAAGACGTCGTTAAGAAAATTGAGCAGTCAGAGGGTTAATGCGCGGAAGCTTTTACCTAAGAAGATCAGACAGTAGATGTATCTACTTGAATTTAAGGCAGAGTTTGTACGGCTTCTGTTTTTACTAGCGCCATTAAGGAGGAATTCCGATTTAGCTCAACACACATTCCATAAGACCCATTTATAGGGCAAGCAGACACATTCACACAGAGAAAGGACATGGGCAGAAGAGAGTTACTGTTAAACATTTTCCTGAAATTTTACGGTATAAGTTACTGGCATCCAAGTTGCCAGTAAATAGTACCGTAAAATATTTTTTTACTGTAAAATTTTACGGAGGAGAAAACGAGAATTAAAAAGCGCGAGATACGAACGACAAGAATCGAACCCAGGACCCAATTTTTACACATTGTTTTACTATCCACGAATATCAAATGGGGGTCTCAGTGGCCGAGCGGTCTAAGGCGTGTAGCCGATAACTTTGAGACGGTGGGTTCGACTCCCACCCTCGCTCCGGATGTACCTTCCTTCCCTTGTGATGTACCTCTTTCATACATTGTCTGTACAAGATATATGTAATAAAAATCATGTGTAATGGAGGCAAGACACTAGATTGTAGTCCTCATCAAAAAACCTGGGCATATAGCCCCAAACGAAACGAAACGAATACCAAATGAGACACATCAGGACAGCGGAAATAGGGTGTCATCTGCACGCACAGTAAGTCACGTGGTGATCTATTGGCACTGTAATCAAATTTGATATTAGAATAGAAAATGTTATTTTTGTTTTACCACATAAAGAACTTAGCTTTAAGTGAATATTTTACGATCACTTTCTAGTCCTAATCAATTTTGTTTTTTTAATCGCAATTTTTTTTATCGGTACAATTTACTGTAAAAATTATCTGTACTGTAAACGCTACAGTTTACAGTAACATTTACCATAAAAGCTTCCTGAATTTTTAACAGTGAAAGAACATCCATGCCCGAGCCGAGATTCGAACTAGGACCACGAAATCCGAGTAAGACTTCTCTGACTACGAGACTAGGTGGCCGGCATCGTTGTTATTTGACTTACATTTTGTTCGATCTTGTTTCACAGTCTTAAACAATGATGAGATTCCTTGAGGTAAAAATAAGACACTAAGGGTTCCATAGTCCAAAAAATTCGAGAACGTTTGCTTATGAACAACGCAAAAACGACATTATTCAAATGTTCTTCATCTCATATGTTAATTATTTACTTCCTAAGCGAAATGAGTTTAAACTTCACGCAAAATTTAAACAATAAATTCTCCCTTTTAGTTATTAAAATTGCATTCCCGAAAGTTTCCCCGCTATTAGGAATAGTGGAGCGTTATTAATTCTCTCTTGTCAGAGTTTAAATCATGTGAACATTCTGACGCTCTAATTGGATTTTAATGCATCGTAATCGAGGGTCGCCCTAATATATCGATAATCCAGGGCATCAGAATCAGAGTATCATCAGAGGAATTTCGAAACTTTTAGTTGATATTATTTAATCTGAAAGTGTAACACTCATAAATTTAAAGGGAAAAGTTTCAGAAATATTTTATTACGGTATGATTTGATGAAACTCAGTTATATAAAATTGGAAATGTTTGAATGAATGATTCTGTTTTATAAGTTTAGAGATACATATTTGGTACATCTGTTTAATGGGATGTTGTGTTTAGTGAAAAATGATCAAATAAGCTTTGGGCTAAACTATAATTGAAGTTAAAAATCAACGTAAATAAATTGGTTGGTGTTGTCGCCTCCTGTCGTGAGTTCATGCGCGCTGACTCATTTGGTATACACTCCTCAAAAGTGAAATTGCAACACCAAGAAATAATGCTCGCAGCGACATGCAAATTTCAGGAGCGATTGTGGTCAGATAGATATGCAAATGATTAGAAAACCAGAAAAATTCAATCAATATAAACCAATTTATTCACTATCTAGTGTGCCCACCTCGGGCAACTATACAAGCTTTAATACGGCGAGGCATGCTATCAATGAGTTCATTGATGGTTACCTGAGGTATTCTTTGCCAAGCCACATCCACTGCAGTGCGAATATCATTCACTGTTTGCGCCACTGGACTTTGGTTTATGACGCATCCAATGAGGTCCCATAGGTGTTCGATGGGACTGCGAGATCTGGAGAGGCTGCCAGTCAAGGAAGGATGTCAAATCCGGTCAAGCTATTGACAGTTCGCCGCGCGACATGAGGTCTAGCATTGTCTTTTGCTGGAATACTGTGGTGGGTGTCCTCTGCAACAAGGGCAGAACAACAGGCTGCACAGCTTGTGTGACGTACCAGTCCGCTGTCAAACTGCCGTTGGATCGAAACCAAGCTCTGTTAGTTACCTTCAACGTGATGGGTACGGGCGAACCTCGGGGTTGATGTCAAACTGCCGGCAATGTGCACCAGAGGCGTTCTGTGATCGAACATCACGCCACCCCAAACCATGATGTCCAGTGTAGGACCGGTATGACACTCGACGATATGGGATTGCGTGTAGCGTTCTCCGGGTCGCCGCCATACCCGCCGACGGCCGTCATTCCTCCACAGACTGAAACGGGACTCATCAGTGAACAATACTTGATGCCATTCAATGGTCTAGGTACGATGACGACGACACGACGCCAGGCGCCGAGCTCTGTGTTGTGCGGTCAATGGTACACCTGTTGCTCTATTGCAGGGGTGGCCAACCTTTTTAGGGAGAGTGCCACTATCTGGAGAGAAAAAGCTCACCGTGCCACAATGTATTTTTCCAACAAACTGATTTTTTAAAAATAGATTTTATGTTGGCTGACTGTGTAATTCTTACTCAAATGAAACATTTTTTCTCGTAAATCTGAGCAATTGAAATCTAAATGATAATGAAGATATTACAAGTCCAAACTTAAGAGTTATCGTTAATAAACACTTTCACAGGTTTTGTCAGTTGGCTTACGCTTAAAAAAGAAACAAATAACATCAAACATTCTACTTTAAAAATTTAAACAGTCTGTACTTAATGTGGTTTATGAGTCTGTATCTTTTTTACCAAGTCTTTAATTTTAGGATTAGTTTTTGAGAATCCTAAGAAGTTGAACGTTTTAAGTGCTATCAATTAATATTCAACAGTAATTAGATTTTTCTGCCATTCATAACGAAAAATATTTGTTTAGAAGCGTCTTTTGAACCAAATCTACAACAACATCAGACTGGCTAAAGAGTGTAAATGTGAAAAAAAAATTGTTGGTACAAATTTCCAAATTTCTGTATAACGTGGATGACTTTCTGTTGAAGTAAGCTCTTATATTTAATTACCGATGCAAAAGGTCAGTAATTCCGATTTGGATTTCAGAAGGGAAACAAGTAGTGTCTTGCAGAGAAATAGACAAAGAATTAAAAAAGTATCAGCATTTTTTTTATGATCCTTAAATTCATCAAACCTAACACTGAATGAATACTTAAAATAGGAGTAAAATTTTCTCCATATATCATTGAAAAATTATTAAATTTGTGTTGATACTTTCAGTATTAAATTTAATGTTTTATTTCCTTTCTCCAAATTAGAAAGAAACTGAAGTTTCATCATAAAATAATGTCGATGGCCTATACTGGTTTAGGAAACTTTTCTTGTACTATTTTTAATTTAAATTACTTAAACGCCAGATAATAAATGCATTTGCTATTCTTCATTCCTAAGTAGCAAGTCCTCATTGCTTTCCTTCCAAACATTTTAAAAAACACTCTCTAAAATTCTAAAATCTAATGACTATTTATCCTTTGTATAGCTATTGCACATTTCAATGAAGGAGTAACTTGCCATGCTCTCCTCTTTCTCCTGGGAAAAGTTCGCAAAACATTCAGGGCTCTAATTCGTAGTTTGTTAATACAGTGAACTCTACAAGGTCACCAGCAGAGAAAAAATCTCATTCCTTGGCAATGAGTTTGTGATAAATAATTCGATGATACTTTTGAAGTTTTTTTCCCAAATTATTTTCAAGTAATGTAACAAAAAAAAAACAATTTAAGGATCTTCATTTGTGCAGCCATACCGAATTTTGTCCAATTTGGTTTCTTAATTTAGTTGCAGAGTAAACTTTTTTATAAAATTTCAGCACCCGTAGCTGAAATTATTGCAGATCAAAAATCCATTTTGCAGCATCGAAAGTTTCATTCGTGTCAAACGCAAATATGTTTTACAAAGCATTGTCTGCAGCGTCTCAGCTTTTGTTGGATGTCCAAATCTAACGTTAAGTACTTTGCAATATTGTAGTTCAGACAATTTATAAGCCAACCTCCTGACACTTAATCGTCACAATATCATTATATTTATTAGTTTAATGGTTTTAGTTTTTATCAATATTTTTGAGATCGACATTTTTTCCTCAATTTTGGAATTTTTTAAAAAAGTCTTCGCGTCCCACTGTTACTGATCTGCCGTGCCACATTGTGGCACGCGTGCCGTGGGTTGGCCACCACTGCTCTATTGCTACAGTCTGTTGCGCATGGTTTGGGTGGATACAGACAACACAGATCGAGCTGCTCCTGCATTCCACTTTGGCACGCACGTAGACCTTCCTGAATTCATCGAGTTACATAACGCTGGATGGTGCTGACGTCATGCCCAATACAAGCTGCTGTTGTCCGCAACTTCAAACCAAGCTTATAAAGTTCGATGATACGTTCGCGCTCAATGGCTGTTAACTGGTGGTATTGAGCTCGACGACATCTCAGAAACATTTTGTAGGCTTTTTCAAAAGAAATGCTGCTGCACGAAACTCCAGTTGCCGTTTTTAAGAAGGGCAAGTTGCTTACTTTTATAGCCCGACAAAGGGTATCACTTGATCCGATGCGTACACAAATTTAATCATTTGCATATCTATCTAACCACTATCGCTCCGGACATTTGCATGTCGCTGCGAGCATTTTCTTGGTGTTGCAATTTCACTTTTGAGGAGTGTAAATACCGGTGTCCACGTGGTTTGCGCTCAGTTCTCTCACAGCTTTCATGTTGTTTACTGAGTTTCTTGCACTGAAGAAGGGGCACCATTGTTGCCTTGAGATAGCTATTTGCTGTACTTTCTACCTAATTTGTGCTTTTCTTACGTTGATTTTAACTTCAATTATGTTGTGTTTAGTTAAAGACTAAGAATATTTAAAGCAAAAAGGATTTTTAGCCAAGAAAACAAGTAGGGAAGGTGGGATTAAAAGAACTATTCGGTAAATAGAAAAAAAATATTACCACACTTCTGGTAATTTTTGATTCTAAGTAGTTGGTGAGTGTGGACTAGATAACATATAGAAATTTTCTGAGAGTTCATTGTGTTTTCCAATAATAGTGTAGGCGTCATCTTTGTTTGAAGATAAAACCGTGAGCGAAATTGCTTAGTAACCTTACATCGTCCTCCTCAGCAGGTTTGCAAATGAGAAGTGACTGGTTTCAACTAGCTTTTGTAGAAGGTTACTAATAGTATTTATTTGTGAATTTCACCTCTCCTGTAGTATTACTCGTGACATTTTGATGTTTCTATTGCAGGAGGCATGCACTTCAAGGTTAAATAAACTAACATCTTTATTCGAGACTTAATTACTGGCGTTTTGTGAAGTACTTAACTTCTTATATGTGTCTTATATTAAAATGTAATGTAACTATTGAATTCTTCAGCATCAGGTTCCAACCTGATAGATGATACTGTTGTACATTTACGTTATATAAGGGCTTTTTTTTTCTTTTACTGACACCATTTTTAATTTTATTTGTTAGTGCTGCATATATGCCTGAGTTAAAATTATTCCTTTATTGGGGGGGGGGGGGGGGGAGAGGGTTAGAGAATGATGAGATATGGATCAAAATCATAAAAAAAATTATGTAAGAACCTTAAGAAGTTTTAATATGAATAGATTTTCTTTGTCCGTACAAACTTTATAAACACTCTGTACTTCATTTAGTAAGTTGAGTGGATTAAACCTGCGGAAAACAGGTTAATATAAATATGCTAGTAGACACTAGTATGCAAATAAATGCAGTTATTTTTATATCATGTCTTCAAAGGTGGGCGTCATTCTGCGTTACCGAGATATATATTTTAATGGAAACTTCAATGGAGCGAATGCCCTACATAATTCAAAAGAGTAAATCGACTAAAAAACTTCAATCGGTTATGAAATCGACAGTTTTTTTTCGTTGGTGCTGTAGGGAAAAAACTCATCAGATGAAATATTGGAAGATGTTCAAAAATACTTACGGGGAAAATGGTTATCGCACTAAATATATATTTTATCATCATTTTTCTTAAAAAGTGATTCTATCATTAATCAGAAAAGAGTTTTACCTAAGATTTGACTTTCGATTTACTTTACTCCTTAAAAGTTAAATTCTTTCGTTTACAAGATTCACTTTTTTTAAACAAATAGTTCCTCCCCCCTTTGAAGAAGGAATGAAATATTTAAATATAGATTCAAAACATGCATCTGCTTCAAAATTAAATTATAAAATATTTAAAAATAATTTTTATTTTCATGTTTTTAGCAGATTAGATGCCGAAATAGTTTCGAGAGTTTTCACAATTTAAAGTTTTATAAATATGTGAACTGAATTAACATTTCATGCGTTTCTGAGTAATCAAACAATTAAAATGCATAACATGGAATATTGCTATACAGTTATGATATAAGCGAAAAAAAAATTGGTGGGGGTTCTCAAAATGTTTTTGTTCTGTGCCGGTTTTTAAAATATGTTTCGCAGCCATTTATCAATAAGACTCTATTGATGTAAGGTAATTCATACTCACATAATCTTTTCATGTTAAACTACACATAATATTAAGTTCATAAATGGATTGCAAACAGTTATATGATACTTAATGAAGTGTTTCAAGAAAACGTATAGGTGAGACCGATTCTAGTTGACACAGAATTAATTTGAAACAAATGTTTTAATTATAGTGTGAGTGTGTGTGTGTGTGTGTGTGTGTGTGTGTGTGTGTGTGTGTGTGTGTGTGTGTGTGTGTGTGTGTGTGTGTGTGTGTGTGTGTGTGTGTGTGTGTGTGTGTGTGTGTGTGTGTTCGTGTGTTCAGAGCAGTGAGTCTTACGAGGAAAAAATCTTATGAGGAAGAAAACATGATCAATACTCAACAATAATTAATATAGATTCGTTCTCTGCTGAGTCTCAAATGAGAATGCCTGCAAAAACGTCTGAGCAAAAACAAAAGTGCAACTTCACATGATACAGCTTATAAAGCTGCTCAAATTTAAGAGTGAATGCCATACAGTACAGGGTTACTACAAATGACTCATTAGTTTTCGCAACGCTATATACTCAAAAGTATTGCAAACACAACGAAGAAAAATGTATGAAAATAGTCACAAGCTCATCATATTTGGAATTGTGTTAACCCTTTGTACCCCGAGTTAATTTGGCAATGAATTTTTAGACATTTTTGTGTTGACATTTAGTTGAACATACATCAAATAACAAATATGCAGAGTATACAAAATTTGAAATCAGCAGAATCTAAGGCCATATACGCCTGAAGGTTCCTAAGAAAAATGTTTCCGATCGCTGACACCAAATGTCGTCCTCTCAAAAGCTCAAGAATAGCATCCCTGTGGCTGTGATGACTAGTACCAGACGACGCTGGATGCTACTAGGACAACACTGGAAGTTACCAGGAAGTAACACACATGATTTTCTTATTTTGTCACCATTTAACACCTTGACTGCCAAGCTACGAGATAATTCGCAGTTTATGAGCCTATCTAATAGAGTGCACTTCGATTTAGCTTGTATTTCCTGGATTTGCTGTTTTCATAGATATTCGATCACGTATGTCATACTCAGATGTCATACTCAGGCATAAGTAGAGATATTTAGTTTCGGGAAAGGCACCATAAAATCCAAAGTAACTCATAAGTTCATTGGTTTTAGCCCAACTCATAATCTACGAATTTTTTCGCATCTTGGCCGTCAACCTGTTCAAAATATTTCACTTGTACTAGCACCTGGTTAAAGCAATTTCAAATCTTGGTGAGTTTGTGGTAACTGATATGTACAGTGCGTTTCGAAATGATAGGTCCACCAGTAAAAACGAAAGTTATGCTAGTAAAAAAGGTTGTATTGTGTACAAAGTACTATTTTATAAACTACATTACTTCATTCAATGTAAAATAGCTCATAAAAATTTTACAAATAATTGGAATAATGAGGAAAACTAAAATTAGATAAAAGAGCTGTTTCAAAAAGATAGGTCCACTGAACCAAGCATCAAATAAATGTTGAATTATTAAGAAATGTTTCTGTTTTTTTTTTTCTGAATAAGCTCATAAATCCTATTTGGCATGGTTTCTATAAGTTTTTGCGAACAATTTGTCCCGATTTTTGACCATTCGGAGGAAATAGCCCTTTTTAAGTTTGCAGTATTGTTGTACTGCCTTCCGCCTGCTTACACCGCTCTTGCGAGTATACCCCACATGTTTTCTACTGGATTCAGGTCGGGGCCCACAAGGTGGCTAATCGATAATATGTACAACATTATCCAGAAACCATTCAAAAGTGGACTTTGCAGAGTTAAGAAGAGCATTGTCTGGTTGGAACATGAAGAATGGGCCCCCAATGGGTTCTGATTGTGGAATAAAATATTGTTCAAACAGCTTGCTACAGCCAGCAGCAGTCAAACGATTGTCTACAAATGCTATATCAGTTTTTCCTGTTCCTCTGAATCGCGCACAAGCCATAACGGAACCACGATCAGCTTGCCTCTTCGAGAATATCTGTCTATCGTTACGCAGATCGTGCCAGTAATGATGCCAACCATCTGGACCATCCAGGTAGAATTCTTTTTTATCGCTGAATATCACACGATGCCTATCTTGTTTCCAGGACATCACTTCCTGCGCAAATTTCAATCTCTTTTCTTTGTGCTTTTTAATCAATTTCGAAGCCGCTTTTCTCTTCAAGTAAACTAAACTGCCAAACTTCTTTACCACTCTGTGGACTGTAGATTTTTATATTGAAGGGTTTAGTTGTGTGGCTAAAGTAGATATGCTCATTATTTCCAGTTTTTAGGTCCCTTCCGATAGTGCTTCCTTGTCGGGGTGTCACTTTTGATGGGCGGCCAGATGATTTTTTACTGCCATAAACATTTCGAAATAGCAAAAAATTGCTTGCAACACTTTGCAATCTGTTTAAAAGCTTACCTGTTTCTCTATTCGATTTTCCAGACTGTTTAAATGCATCAATTTTCCCCTGCTCCACCAGCGAAAGACTGCAATGACAGCCCGTTTTGTTTGACTACTATGTGCTGTTCAAATCTGTACCTCCACAACAGCAGGCATAATCCCGTAGTAATATTAAGCAACGATACTTATGCAAATTTTTGGAAATAAACGTGGTTGGGTCAAAATTTCTGAAGGTGGACCTATCTTTTTGAAACGGTCTGAAAATGAAAATTTGCATCAAATAAGAAGAAATGATTTATTTTTAAGAAATTTCATCAAACATAGTTATAACAATTACAGATATATAATCACTATCAAAAAAGTGATTCTTATTCCTAATTAAGAGACGAAATTTTGAAAAATAAGGGTGGACCTATCATTTCGAGACGCACTGTATCTCGAATTGTTTTACTCGCAATACTTTTGGATATATAGCGTTTAGAAAACGAATCTATCAATTGTAGTTACTCTCAGTTATATTATGGATGGATATTATTTCTAACCATATTTTTTACGGAAGTTTTTTTTTTTTTTGTTAAAAATGTATGTATAGTCTGAACTTAAATGCCTGACAGTTACAGAAATGTATGGGGATGAAAAATACATTTGCAAAGCATTCGTTTTCAATTATGAGAAACGAAGTTCTGCTGAAACAAACAATTTACTTTTGCAACAATTTCCCCTGCATGGGCTGATATTTAGTTAAAACGACCCTGTAATTATTTCTTCCGCGTAATGAAGTTTTTTGCGAAAAAAAAAAATGCCAGAACTTATATTGTTTGTTTCATTTCGAACTTGTGTCGGTGCGGGAGTAAGAGTAATGCTGTTCCGCAAATATGTAATTATCTCGGTAATGTGTGTGTTTGTTGACTTTATTAAACTCTCATGTTATCAAAACTGGATGTAATTTCAACGGAAATTATGTTTCGCAAGAAAACGTTTAGCATTTTTTTTTCTTCTGATGTTATTACAAATGCATTACAATTTGCTTAGAGGGAAGCCTGTTATTTTTATGTGGACGTAAATAAAAAATATTTTTTATATACTATCACGTGTCTCCTATTTTTTTTAAAATTCATATTTAATTTGACGGAAAAAAACATGTGTAATTGAGAGTGCATATCAGCGGTTTCTTTTTTTTCTTTTTTTTCTTGCATTTTTAAAAACATTCCCATTTGAGCATTTTTTTTTGTTTCAAAGGAGCGTTTCTAAGTATTAACTCTACACTAAACTAAGGAGAAAGAGAAAGTTCTTCCAGAACTAAGCGAGTCTTCTCTTCAGCGTACTAACATAGAATCAGCAGTACTAGGTATCTCGCTTCCTTTTTGTTTCAGTTGAATGATAAGCTATTTCAAAGTGATTAGTTGTCAGATTGTCCAATAGATTAACACTTACCCTAGCAGCATAATCTCATCTGCCGATGATTAGCCATTCATTGAAACCCGATGAAATTATCATCGGCCAATGACTGGATTCGATGAGTTCTCATCGGGAATTGCTCCAATATGTCTCATCGGCCAAACGGAATCAGAGAACCAAAATCCGATGAGTTTTGCTCGAAACACGATGAGATTTGGAGCAATTTACGAGCAGTGCAGTCTCGTGCCGATGAATTTAGGATGCTCGGCTTATTTTCATCGGGAAAGTTGATCGGAAGGACATCGCTTTCCGATGAAAAGTAGCTCATCAAAAAATGTTCTCGGATACTGATCGGAACTTGGGCTACTTGGGTAAGTATCATTTACAGATCAGAAGTTTTAATATCGTTAAAAACTGTAGCATTTGGTACATGCTGTTAAAAACATTTTTATTGATATAGGTCATAGTTCAGAAAATACTGAGAGAACTTCAATGCTTCTACTTCAGGATTTTTGACAGGTAAAATGAAATAAAAGTGAAGACGCTACTGCACGTCATTAAAAAAAATCCTTAAGACAGTCTTTTTTCGGATATCTTTTCATTAGCAGGGTCACTTTCTTTTTAATTAAAAAATGGGTTCTTTGTAATGCCGATACACGTGTATGCAGTAATTTGAAAGACTTGTTTATCAAAACAGTTTTCTTTTAAATTTTGCTGAATTTGACTGTTCTTTTCTACACAAGTCTATTACAGTTTACAGCACAATTCACTAACTTCTGTGTGCAGTATCATGATAACACTCACAATACTAACTTTTACTGTTATATATATCCTCAGAGGTACTGCACTGCGTCGAATGAATTGTTGTTTTTGCAGTATAATACTGCCGAATTTCCAATTTAAAACTGTAAAATGCACAGTAATAAACTATAAAATTAGCAATTTTAGTTTTTGGCAGTAAAATGTAGCTGTATTATCCTGTAAAAACAACAGTATAATACTGGCAACAGAGGTTCCAGTTCAAAACTGTATATGCTCGGTAAAAATTTGTTAAATTAGCAATTTTACAGTTTATTGCTGTAAAATTAGCAAGTTTACAGTTTATAACTGTAAAATTAGCTGCATTATACTGTAAAACAATATTCCTTTTTTACAGTGTAGTAATAAAAAAAAAAAAAAAAAAGAAATAGAAAAGTAGTTTCAGTTTTGTCATCTTGAACTGGAATGATTCAGGCTCTTTCTCCAACTAAAATCCCTCAACTTCTTGTAGCTAATAATAAACCAGATGTGTCTTGTAGCAAGAGGAATAAATTGTGACGCCAGTACTGCTATTTGTAAATAAAAATAGCAGGGTATTTATGTTAGAGTAATGGAGTTGAGAACTTATTGTTATGCTAAATCCCTATAAAAAAAAATAAATGTCTTAAGGTATTTAGTATTTGAGGCACTTGGAGAAGAAGTAATAAACAAATAAAACAAAATATATTTTTTAACCAAATTTAAGTAAGATTTATAGCCTCTTCATGTGTGTGATATGTAATGGCAGTGAAAGTTCGCATACTTTGAACCAAAGGTATATTTGAAAAATTTTTGAAATAAAAAATTGTAGACAAATTTAAATATGTATATTTTTATTGAAATTTTAAAATATTGTTAACTAAATTATTTCGTAAATCTTTCATTAAAAATGCATGTGACATAAATATTGCAGTTTTTGAAGAATACTCATATACTATTCTCTCACTTACAAACATCAGAAAATTGAAGAATTTAAAATATTAGTTTTATTGCTTAGTTTTTATAGACTGAAACAATGCTCTGAACAAAATGAGTGAACATTTCCATAAAAATAAAATATTCTCCTAAAGCAAATATGTACCCATTTTCGTGCACACAAAAGCCGAGCCAGAAGCTCATTTTCAATGCTCGCCTTTTAACTTTGGCAAGGAGCGGTTTCGCAAATTTAAATTCGCTAACTCTATTTAAGTGCAGTAAACATATTTTACTACATTCTCAGAAATATCTTTAGGAACTCGGAAAGATTCTTAAAAATTTCCTCCCTAATATTCTATTGACTTTCTAGATAAATTCTGCGGGATATTAAAGCAATCTACGAGAAATTGAAGGAAATAGTGGTTTTTATTGAAGAAAAAGTATTTTTTGTTGAAGAA
Organism: Uloborus plumipes; assembly: GCA_038373865.1. Lineage (NCBI taxonomy): Eukaryota > Metazoa > Arthropoda > Arachnida > Araneae > Uloboridae > Uloborus > Uloborus plumipes. Next base: position 7,869 of record JAXGGA010002027.1, on the reverse strand, counting down.
AGTTCACTCTAGTCCAGCAGAATTTCAAATTTCTTCTAATCTTTTCTGGTATGTAAATAAAACTAAAATTTAATATTTCAAGAGCTGTTTATATTTACTGCCATCATTGCAAACAGTGATATAACTTTATGGGGATGCGTACATTTTATTCTTGCATGAAACCATACGCTCTTCGCTTTAACTTTCTTTTTTTATCTAGAGGAAACTGTTGTTGATTTTTTGAACGTTTATATCTTTCTTAGAAGAAATTTAAAATTTAAAGCTCTGCTCTCTTTTTCGTGTTTGCAAAAGACTATAAGCCGCATATTTTTTTTTTCTTACTTTCGTCTGCAATATATTTCTTTAGAGATATTTTTGAATCTGATGTACGAACTGAAAATTGTGTAGTATTAAATGGCATATATCTAAAAGCAAAACTCATATTTAACCAACATACTAATAACTCAATCCATGCATTCACAGCTTAGTTTCTAGTAGTTCTAAAATTTGAAAAACATTGGTATTTCATACTTCGAGAATTGTAAAAAAAAAAAAAAAAAAAAAACTTTTTAATAAAGGGTCATTCCATGAAAATGTCAACCTCAGCCGAAGAAAAAAAATATCGAAGTGAAAAAAGTATCAAAAAATAAATGAATAAATACATAAATAAAAATCATACAACATAAGAAGTTAAAAAAATGAAAAAATATTGTAATTATTACTGAGATTAGCCATAATAAATAATTTGTAGTATGTCTATACTGCTTATTATTCGATGGTTCGGTTAGTCACGTTAAGTTAGTCACACCCCATCTTGAGTAAAAGTGACACTTAAGACTAAAAAAAATTAAGATTTAATAAATGTGTTTTATGTTTTTGAAAGTCAACTTTACACATTTTTCAAATATGTCATTCAATTTTTAACACTTGCTTAACTTTGAGAAATTTTTGCCTCACAACATGAGCATTCATTTTCAGGGTCGCAAAAATGTTACGTTAGTCACACTGCTGTTTTGGTTGAAAAAATATCTACTGTCAGTAATTTTGTTTTAAATTCTCAGCAGAAATGATACATAGATACCATGTACATTCTAAATCTACCCGCATAACTAAAAAAATATTTTTTATCCTTTAAGTTACAAGTAAAAACAGTTACAAATTCAGCTCTAAATGTTACGTTAGTCACTATGGAATGACCCTAAACTATAATAAAAATACATCTAACTTGCCTGTCCCGACTTGCCAGTGGTCACATAAAAGGCCTTAAATATTCTGAGGGCAGTAAGACTTATCCTCTCTGCCCTAAGTGCCACCTTGACCAGGCTTCACCTCAACAAATCTTGGACTGTTTGGGTTTGAACTGGGAGGATATCCATACTACTCCCATTTTGGTATCGGATTTCATCAATGTCAACGGATTCGTTAATCTGGTCTGACTCCGTCGAACCAGATGGGAGATTAGAAACAACAAGAAGAACAAAAATACATCTTACCATAAGAATTTGGAATTTTACATTTTGTACTGAAACGATGAGCTATAACATTGGATGCAGTTTATAAATGCGTGTTTCTTGGCTACAAGACGCTTTTTTTTAATGATAACATTTTTAATAAAAAAAATGCTAATGCTCAATAAAAAGGCATAAAAAAAGCAACAACGAAAACAAACAATTATTATACAACCAAAACAGATATTCTATCCACAAACTGCTTGTTAAGAGTACGAACTAAGTAAAATGTAAGAGATACGATGGCGAGATTGAACTGGCTTCATCTTAAAAACCGCTTGTGGCAAAAATGTACATCCAATGCTTTTCATGGACAATTTTCAATCATTTATTGTAATGCAAGTTTAATTTGAAGAATTATATTTATTTTGAGCATAAAAAAGGTAAATTAACAAAAATATCTTGATAGTATTCATAGCTCATTCATTCAATTTTGCCATTAAACCAGTCTTTGCATTGCTCGAAACACACACATACACGCACACGCACACGCACACGCACACACACACACATATCTATTCTTTTATTTTGTTCAAAACAAAGAATTGGAAAAAAAATCAATAGCTGAAGACAAAATTTTAATATAAAATTTCTGCTAGCATTGTAAACCACACACAGTTTTGTACCTATCTGCTTCGGAGCGGTTACTACCTGTAAGCATTGTTTTCTAAAAAAAAATTGGTGTCAATAAGGAAAAAATTGCTTAACATCAGAGTGCTCTATGACCACACTATAAAAAACGACTGTTGTTTTTACAGTATAATATAGCTAATTTTGTAGTAATAAACTGTAAAATTACTAATTTTACAGCAGTAAACTAAAATTGCTAGTTTACAGTAATGAACTAGAAAATTGATAGTTTTACTGTTTATTACCATGCACTTTACAGCTTTAAACTGGAACCTCTGCTGCCAGTATTATACTGTTGCTTTTACACTATAATACGGCTAAATTTTACGGCAATAAACTGTAAAATTTCTAACTCAACAGTAAGAAACTGTAAAATTGCTAGTTTTAGAGTTTGTTACTGTGCATTTCACAGTTTTAAATTGGAACCTCTGCTGCTAGTATTATACTGTAAAAACAACAGTTCATTTTTAGCAGTGCAAGGGTGAAAAATTATATTTAAAATGCGCATTGTAGAGCATGTTGAATGAGGGAAGTACCGTAAAATGGGGTGTATAGGAACAGCGGGGTCAATCGGAACAAAACTTCCCAACCGTACAAAGAAATTCTTCATAAATATACTATTGGGTATTTTTCGCCATGAATTTTTTTTTAGAAAGGTAAGATCATAGGAAGTAGGAAAAAAATACTTTTGTCAATCTGGCAACGCTACTGGCTTCTAAAGAGGGCTGCACGTTAAATGCTAGAAAACATCACATTTTCATAAACTGCAAAACTTCATATGCAAGAACAAACCTTCTTATATTTAAAAACTATGAGTGGTATGTTTCAATTATACATGTATCTGAACAACAGAATACCACATTAGAATCTACATTTTTTATAAGTTGTGTCATAAAAGTGAAGAATTCTGAAAAATGCCATGGGAAAAAAATTGCGGGGTGAATCGGAACACTTAGTTCTGTTGTTCCAATTCAAACTTATTTGAAGGAAATTGTTTGAAAAATCAAGATTCTAACCCCAATTCTTCTAATCAAGACATTGACAAGGATTTATTACTGTTTATCCCTTCTCGTGAGCAACTAGATCTTAGAATGACAAAAGTTACAGATTTCAAAAGATTTTTTCTCCAGGAGACTTTTTTTTACTTAAAATAAAAGGGAGAAGTCACATAGACTTTATGTAGTAAACGTCCAGCACACAGACAGTGATGAATAAGCGAAAAAATCTTTCAGGACAATCCCCGAAACCCAGAAATTTCAAAAAACTAAAGAAAAGGCAGAGTTCATCCCAGGAGATGTTATGAAAAAACTTAAGCCAAGTCACAATTGCTAGTTTTAAGGACAAGTACATATTTGTGGACGACATGAGTGACTTCCATTCATGTTAAATCTTTGCATTTCAATTCAAAAGCTTTTCTTAAAATTACTTTTCATTTTTCATAAGTTCAAAATTATTTTGAATTTTCACAAATTATAAACGTTTACTGGTACTGAAATTATACATTTATTTGACAGTAATTATCTGTTCTTATTCTCCCCCATCAATATTACTCATGTTTGTGAGACCTATTACAGATTAAATTGAAAACAATAAAAATTTTAACAAGTGTTCCGATTGACCCCTATCAGCGGGGTGATTCGGAACACCCATAATTTGCTATTTATTTTAATAATAATTGCTCAAAATCTTTTGTCTTTGCTTGGAATATCAAAAGTAAAGCAAGACCGAAGTTTTTACCCAAAAAATCAAATTAAAAAAAAATCTTTTAACTGCTTTTTTTACAATCAAAGCTGAAAAGTGTTCCGATTAACCCCATTTTACGGTAATTCAAATTAAATGAAACTTTACAATAATAATGAAAAATTTGAAAGGTAATATTTTTATCCTCGAGGCCTTGGTATAAATCATGAAACAACGATCTTGGACATGGATCCAAAGAATAAAACGTTTTGCTGAGAAATAATGTTTCATATGTATAGTTATAATAAACATTATATGCTACTTGTTAAACTAAATTGTATTTTTAAAATATATTTCAGTCAACTTTGGTTCAATGGTCTTTTATTAGTTCACTCCTCTCTCTTTTAACCATCTTGCGGTTGGGCAGTCCCAGGAATACATGTTAAAAGGGCGAGATATCTCGTCATAAACTGCAAGGTGGTTAAAAGAGTATATAAAAGTTATTGTATTTCTACAAAGATTTATTTTGCCTCATTGAGCTGGAATAATGAGGTAGTTTTTGTTTCGCTTTTAAAAGTCAGCGTATCAGCTTCTTACCCTAGTCTTTTCAAATTTTTGTCACCAATTTTTTCCAACAGGTTTTTTTTTCTCCTTTAAGTGGGAAAAGAGCGTAAAAAGCACATTTTTCATTTTATCTTTATTACTATTTTTCATACTGATGAACGAACTACCTATATAAGTCTATTTATTACTGTGTTTGTTTGTATGCGTATGTATGTTTATTGTTTACATTCCATAGAAGAAACAGTTAGCCTCTTACTTAAAGGTCCTCATCGACTTTTTTACGCTTTAAATGACAAAAAATGGAACCTTTTGAATCACGATTTGTCTCGAGAATATTTCTGGTTAGGTTCAACTTCATTTGCTCTTTTAAACGAAAACAGTTTTATTCTTTCAGCTTTTAAAATAAGTTTTATTGCAGGCGCGGATACAAGGGAGGGGCGATGGGGGCGATCGCCCCTCCCTTGGTGGAATCTTCCTCGGTAATTTTTCGATATTGAAGTTCTAAAAATTCAATTTCATACGAGTTTTAATGAAGTTGGGGAAAGAAGGTTTGAGGCTCTCCACCGGAAATGTTTCGGAATTGAAGTCCGAATCCTTTTCCACTTGTGTTCAATATTTTAAAACCAGTATGCAGAGCAAAATGCAAGTTTTAAAAAAAATTAATCGCCCCTCTACTGGAAAAATTCTGGATCCGTCCTTGCTTTATTGGATCTTTCAAATAATGTAATTAAATTTACTATAACTGTTCGAAAAACATCAAAACTGCAACATTTAACTCATTCGCGAAGTAAAAAATAGCTATATCTTAGGAATAACTTTTTTTAAGCTAAAGAATATTGGTAAATTTTGCCAACTAAGTTTCATAAAGATAAAAAAATGTGCGTTACTAACAATTTTTTAATTTAACCCATAAATGCCTAGCATCCCTTTTTAGGGACGGTCCAAAAAAGGGTCTGAATTTCCCAAAAATGAACATTTCAACCAATAATGGGTCATTCCATGTCAAGTGATCCAACGTTTTTTACCTTACATTTTTGTATTTCTTTCACATTTGGCTCATCAATTGTACCCCTTGAGGTAATCAAAAGTCTCAATTTTTGGATTTTTATCTCTATTATTTTTTCATTTATGAGACTTTGAACTTTGGAAAAACCCTCGTTTTTCCATGGATAAGGGTACATAAAAGGGACCATAACTCGGCACCAAATATAGATAGAACGATTTGGTAAATGGCATTTTAAAGTACGTTAGTTGCCGCTTAATCGGATATGCAACATGACTAATTTAATAAAAATTTTCTTTTTCAAAAAATGAAATTTAAATTTCAAATTTAAATTTCTCGAAAAACATATAATGAATTTTTTTGAAAAAATCCTCAAAAATTTTTGCGTATTTCATCTATGTTTGTACAAATTTTTAGATTGAGATCTCAATGGGATCATATTTTTTTGAATTTTTGAATAAAACTGTATAGGAAAAAAATGATAATTTTTAGATTCTATTTATTTAGATACTAAGTTCTCTTGCTTGTGATGGTCTAAAAAGTAGTGAACAAACATGAATATGTTTAAAATGAGCTAGCATGAGCTTATAGATTTGTCAGGTTAACCCCCCTCCCCCGCACAATCACTCCTTTTTAATTCAAAACTGTTCAAAATGTTTAAAAAAAAAAAAAAACTCTTTGATACGAAATGAATAGTAAACTTTTTTAAAGTTGGTAAATGAGTTTCCTTATAACTAGACGACGTATCCCCCTCCTCCACCCAAATATACCATTAACGCTGTACTATTATGACGTCTAACCTGGGGATTGAATTGACTATTATTTTTACTCTAGGTAAGTGAGCTAGCATTAACTTGTAGATTGGTCAGCTCCCCCTCCCTTCCTTCCTGACCCAACCATTTTCCACCCAAACTGTTTAAAATGCTAAAAAAAGCTTCTTTGATACAAAATGAACAGTAAACTTGTTTAAAGTTAATAAATGGGCTTCCTTATAACAAGGCAAAGTACAACCCTTCCCCCACCCAAATATACCATTAACGCTATACTAATATAACGTCTCACCTGGGGATTGATTTGAGGATTATTTTCCCCCTAGGTATATATTGTTTTTCAGACGAAGTGTTTCGTTTTCAATCCCAACTTCACAAAGTGTACTTCCATTCAAAATCTGAATTTAAACTTATGGTTCATTTCATCCCCTCCCCCAGCACCAATCGTCAATTTTGAAGGGAGGGAATAAATGGATCGCCCCAAGATCATAGCAAACAGCAAAATAGCACTGTTTCCCCTTGTTCTCATAATGTTTTCCCATTATTTTTACTCAAAACTGAAAAGAATTTAAAGTGTCACGTTATATGTCAGTCCCCATCACTGCCTTTCCTTTTTCTTATTGGACAAAGCTCATGAGCTAATAGGAAAAAGTAACAAACAGAACAAACTGAAACACTACCAGACATCAGTAGAGACTAAGGCTTTGAAATGGGGCTAGGCGGGATGATAAAAAAAATAAAAGTTTGGAGTGGAAAGGTAGGGTAAGGGGGGGGGGGCAATCTGTAAAGAAGTTAAACAACATGTGAGGTTGTGCTCAAAAAAAAAGTGTTTGTTTAATATATATAATAGATATATCTTGCTGCATTACTTTCCTTTACAACAAAATGAAAAAGAACACAAACGTTAAAAAAAAATTAATAACAGCTGCACACTAGATAATGTGGAAAGATAGTTATGGGTACATAGACATATGATCTGATATTTTGATTTATTTTCAGTTTTGTGCGAAAAGAATAGAAAAAAACGATGAGAACAAGGCGAAACAGTGCTATTTTGCTGTTTGCTATGATATTGGAGCGACCCATTTATTCCCTCCCTTCAAAATTGAAGATTGGTGCTGGGGTAGCAGATGAAATGAATCATAAAGTTAAATTTCAGATATTGAATGGAAGTACACTTTTAAGTTCGGATCGAAAAGAAACACTTCGTCTGAAAAACACTATATACCTAGGGTGAAAATAATCCTCAACTCAATCCCCAGGTTAGACGTCATATTAGCCCATTCACTGACCCAAGCGAAAAATGTTTTCCGCCGCAAAGCGACCGCACCGTGCATCACTCACCGGTTCCATTTCGCCACAGTATGATAACACTTTTCTCCCCATTTTGCTACGGGGATTAAAATGTTGTTTTCGCAGTCGAACTTGAACTTGAAAGGAAAACTCGCAATTCAGTACCTGTAATTTATTTTATATTTTACATTATTTATTTTATTAATCATTTTACAATTATTTTATTTTTGTTCATTTTTATTTATTTACTTATTTTTTTATTTACCATTCCACTAATTTATTTATTATTCTAACATAACTGTGTTAGTACTCATCGCTTTCACAAAATAACGTGAAACATATTCCCTTTTAATATCCCTATAAGCAATTACATGCAACAACTAGCAGAAAGGGAATCCTAACAAACGAAAGAACATTCATTTGTTGTTTAATTTTATCTAAA